>JAOEHX010011527.1:0-43793 GCA_025448015.1 Bolborhynchus lineola
CTGGGCTGAAAAAAGGTTTCCTCCTTACAGCATAAGCAGCACAGACAAAGAAGGACATGCTAGAGTTGTACCCAGCTGCTCATGGGGGTGGGAGGCAGAGGGAGGAAAACAAGTGGAAAGGAGGTTAGAAGAGAGGAATTTCTTTGTTTTATCATTCTGCATTTCACTACAGCGTTAATGTTGTCTCAAAGCAGTCAACAGCAATATTTTGCAGTTGCAACATGAAGAAAATAGGTCTGACAACCATCAAGCATGGAAAGAGGTTTCACTGCCATAGAAACACAATTTAAAATACTGTCTGTAGTTGAGTCTAAATGGTGGGTTATGGAATTTGAGACAGACAAGCTGAACTGCTGAATGTGACCTACACTTAACAGTATTTGCTTAAAGAAGCATTCACGTTTTGCACTTGTTGTTAAGACCTCTCTTTTGACAGTAGTCACTAGCCCCGTAATCTTCTTAGTTTCCATGAAACTGAGACCACACTTCTTAAAAGGCTTTAACTTCACAAGTAACTGTCTATGCTGCACCCATATGTACTGCTACCTATCATGGTGTCTGGATTTTTACAGTCTGGTGGTACCTTTGTTTGGCTGGAGGGAGAAAAGCAATTCCCACCACAAAATACAAGGATGCTGTGATGGCAGCTGAGGGAAGGTCTGATAATAAAAGAGGAAGCTGGGCAGGGAGGTTCAGATGTGTGTGATCCAAGGATGTAGTTGGGAGCAGAGATGCAGGAGGCAGTACCAGTAAGGGGTTACAGCTTACTGTGCCTTTCCCTTGCCGAGTTCTCTCACCGCATTTTCTTCAGTAAATTGCTGCCTGTGGTGTTAAATTCCATCAATACTGCATAGAGGCCCTAAGGATTTATTGGGACTTATTTTTTGATGGGTTTTTTTGCCCATGCTTGTTTTGCCACTGGTGTGCAAGCCTTCTGTGGAAGCTTTTGTACGAGGTTGATGTTTAGTTATTCTTAGCTGAGGTACTTTTCAATATGTAGAGCCATTTTAGGCTGTGCCATACCTGCTAAAAAAGCTTTTGAATCCTAAATTCAAAGCTTATTTTAGCTCTTTCCGTTGAATCTGGATGAGCAACCTGATAGTACTTGCTGGCTACAGTAGGAGAGCTGGAAGTCCCACATGGCTAGAAACCTAGCTGAGTGTCGGTTGATATTTTGCTTTGCTGAAATTTATAAGACACTGAAAAAAGGGCAGGGGAACCAACAGAAGTGGGAATGAACCCCTGCCAGCTCCAAGTACCGGTTCCCACACTACATATCATAGGTTTGGAGCGTGGGGAGGCCTGGTTTTCTCATTAAACCACAGAACTGAGTCTAGTTTCTTTTCCTGGCTTGACCACTGACTCCTAGTGTGGTCTGAAATGAATCATTTCACCTCTTTGTGCTTCAAAATGCGAATAGTAAGACACCCACTAAGTGGTTACCTTGGAAGCTTCCATCAGAAGTTAAAAATGACCAACATGAGTATTTCACTGGAGCATCCTGAACTATTTCACCAGAGTGGTACATCTGGTTCTTTTCTTTATCAGTTAATGAAAACAAATTAAAAAATTGTCTCTGAAAATTAAACATTAAGCCTGCAGTGCAAGCACTGACTTTATTCTGCCCATGCGTGTGTTCCTTCAATCCATCACTGTGTTAAGCATTTTAGATTTCACACTGGCCTGTGTCTCTCACAAGCCAAGATAGGCTGTGCCTCCTCACACCTTCCTGCAAGTGTTGCAGTAATTTAATAGACTGGAAGTTACTTATGAACACTGAAAAGGGTCTATCCCCTTATGCATGTCCCTCTCAGTCTGACATCTTGATTTCTCCATGTCATCTTATTAAAAAACCACAACTAAACCCAGCCTTTGGGGCACATGAATAAATGACACAGATATGCATCATCGGAACAGATGCTCACCATTGAGGGTGATTTATTTTAATTAGTCAAATGCCATTTGAAGATTTTTTACTTTGTGACTGGCTTTGATTGCTGTATGCAAAGCTGCTGCCATTCCACAATCTCACATAATTCTCCCCTTTTCTTTCCCTCACCCGCACATCGGTGCCAGGTGGCATGGAGTCGGGTGTCACGCTCGCTGATGTCTGGTGTTACATGTCCTTGCTCGATAACTGGAACCTCGTCTCCCGCATGACAGTCCCAAGGTGTCGACATAACAGTCTGGTGTACGATGGGAAAATTTATACCATTGGAGGGGTCGGTGTGGCAGGCAACGTTGACCATGTGGAAAGGTAAAGAAAGAAAGCACAAAAGCATGCTGCTTGCTGGAGCTTTATCTTCATGCTATGCTAAAGGAACAGTACCCTTTTAAAGGACACATCAAATAGGCTGTGTGTGCTAAAATAAGCTTTTCTAACAGCTAAGAAAGGAGGAAACTATGCAGGATTAGATTTCTTTTTAAAGCTTCTTTTTAAAGCTTCAGTGGAAAGCATTGTTTCAAAACCAAAGGTGAAAGCTGCCAGTTTGTTTTGTCAGTTTGCTCGGGGGAGCAAAGAGAGGAATTAAGCTTCTTTGGACACTTTACACAGATTATACAATGAACTAATAAACTTCCTTTGAATTTAGTCCTGATGAAAGTCTTTACAACCACAGTAATCCTTTTTGTTGGTTTTCTTTTTAAAACCCAAAAAAAGCAACAGCAAAGTAAGTTTATCACACATGCTCTCCTGATAGAGGACCTCAGCCTTGACCTGGCTGGGAGGACGATCCTTCTTTGGTGGTCTTGGCCTGGAGCTGCGACATGCCAAGCTCTGAGTAGAACAACTGCTAAATGGAAGCAGTTTTGAATTCTTGGCTGAGAGAGAGAAGTTGACTGGAGGTGGGAAAGAATGGAAATTCCTGTTTTCAGAAAGACTCCAGATGTAAGAATTTTGCTTTTCTCACATGGAACTTAAAAAACAAGGAAAGAACAAAAGCATTAAAGCAATATTTCACAGGGTAGCATTCCAAAACCACCTAATTTCATGTCAACCATAACATTCAATAAAAACAGAAATTTTACATACATACCGTTTTCATTAAAAAATAGAAACTGCATTGAAACACGGATGTGAGAATATTCCATTCCAAAATGACCTATACAGCCCTAGCCCTACCCAAACACTTCAAAGTGCATTGTGACGATAGAGTAATGATACATTTTTATGAAATGGCTTTCCTTAGTGAATCTGGCAACCAAAAATATGAGGGATTTTTTTTCCCTTTTTCTCAGTTTTAATTGCTGAATTTCAATACTTCAGCACCATTTTGAAGCAGGCCAAGCCAGAAAGGGATAGGTCTAAGAAAGACTTTTATTAAAAAAAAAAAAAAAAAGGAACATTTTTCAAAAGGAGAGGATTAAAGGTGCTTTTCATCTGTTATTTTGTGATTTTGGAGCTGCAACATATGTGTTCCATTTGTGCAGGGGGTGCTTATTTTTTCATTTAAGTAGATAGGGTAAATACTGAATGCCAAAACCTGTATTAAAAGTTTATTAATATTTCAAAGTCAAACACAGGAAATCAGGAAATGACAAAAATAAAGTTTTCTTCTGGAGATTTACTTTTTGGCACAATCTTTATGTGTCATATGATGACTTCTCTTTACCTAGAGTTTTTCTGCCTAGTTCAGTCCATGGAACAGGCCAGTTGTCTGTATGTATGGGCAGGGAGATCCTGTCTGGTGCTGAGTGGTCCCCGTTCACATATGGCTGTAGTTTTGTATTCCTCTGTCTTCACAAATTTGGCACTATTTGACCTAGGAGACATGGGTGTGACAAACAGCCCCTGGAAAAGATGTGTGCTGTGGGACAAGGTCTTTAGGCATCCTTCCTTCCTATCTCAGGCACAGGCTGAAGAACTAATGCTGGTGACGCTCTCAGCAAGTCATTGAAATACAGACAGCAAAGAATGAATGATAAATCATAGCAGTGAATTCAGTGTGTGAGCATTGCCTCCTCCCTTAACCTTGAGCATAAGAGGGCAGTGCCCTCAGGACTTGCTTTGAAAGAAATCATAATGTTTTATGCAGATTTATGTGTGATTTCTGAGCATGTTTGTCCTGTAATTTAAGTCAGTAAATTTTTAACTAGCAGGAGTGGTTTTGTGAACATGGGAAGGAGAGAGCCCAGTATTTCAGTCCATCTCTTGATAAAGATGAACATCGAAATAATGCTGTGGGTAGGTGTCTTGGTAGATGGCATTGCTTGAATTATCTCTTTTTATTTTTCCCAGGGTCTCATTTCTGTTTCTGCTCTGATTCTCACGGCTTCTCTTTAACAAAGCGTCCCAAATGTCAATCACTTGAATGAACTCCAAATCAAGCAAAGTCACCCACCCCCCTCTCCTTCCTTCTCATCTCAGCCACCCAAGCCCTTGCCACAAATGACCTTGCAACCTACAAAGTCATACACAAGCCCTCAGCTCAGGGAGAGCAGCCGTGCTGGTTTGCAGTTGTAACGAACCCACCAAGAGACTTGGATGTGGGCAAGGAGCGGATTCCCTCCCTATCATTTCAGTGCACGCTGTCTCAACCACAATGAGGATGTCTTGTCATGGGGATTTGCTAAACCCGTGGTTATAATTAATCTGCTATTGTCTATAAAGTGACTTGTGAGACAAAGCCATGGAAAAAGTGCAACATGGCCTCCTTTGGGTAATGCCAAGAAATTAAAGGTTTTTTTGGATCTTTCCTTTTTCACTCTTTGTATTAAAATGGTAGCGGGGGATGACAGAAGCAAAGCATGACATGATTGAAGCTGTGTAGTTTGGAAGGGGAATTTCAGAGTCTGCTGTTAGAAATGCAGGTGAGAAAATCCTGACCCTCATAGCTGTGCTGAGCTTTTTAAAGGCCTTTTAAGACAAAGGCATTTGCCATTTGTATGAGGCAGCTAGTTTGTACAAGTTCAGGAATTTTAATCACTGTACCCCTTTTTGCAAGCAGTAAGTCATTCTGAATTTGGGTGGCATCTCTAAAAAAAAACACATGAAAATACAAACTGAAGTAACTTTAATTACTCGGCTGTCTGCTGTCTTACGCTCAGTTAATGCCCATTTCTTGAGTCTTTCTTCTCTTCCCACCCTCAAGAGCTACAGCAACTGATCTTCTCCCACCATATTTCTGTGTGGGCTGCATACTGCTCTTCAGATATTGTTTTGCTTTGGATGGGACACTGAGATACCGCCTCTTAGGAGGGGGAAACCTCTCTGTCATTCCAGCAGGTCTTACAAAAGCACTGTATTAAAATAATGTGACATGATCATATGCTCCAAATCATGTGATGCCAAAAATTACATTTACTTTTCAATTTAGCATTGTTCCCCCCAGTGTTGGATTTCAGGGTCGCACACTCTCAGTTTTTGGTTAGTTTTTCACCTCAAAGGTGACATCTGACACTATAGCAATGCTGTCTATCTGGAGGGAGGTATGGAGGCTTATCCGGGCCTAATGCACAATGTGGTCCTGGGCTGCACCACCAGTGTGAAAGGCAAGGCACTGGACACCCTCACCCACTGGGCCACCTACCACTTCCCATGCTCCACGTGCAGCTTATCTTTCCCAACCACATTTTGCTTTCTGCTTGCTCAGTTAGCTCAGGTGTGACCATGGCCAGCTTTGGACAGGTTTTGATGCATATTCACTGGCGTGTCTCCAGTCCAAAGCGAATTACCCTGACCTCACCTCAGTTAGCAGCCCCAGAGCAAGGAGACTACAGGGTGTTTCACCACAGTGAGTCTTTGAAGAGAGAGAAAATAACATTTTCTTCCAGTTTCCTTTTTGTTTTCCACCTGTTTTTCCTGTAATTCTTTTTATATTTTATCCTAAACGGTTAAACTCTCACAAAGTTGTTATTACTCTATTTTGCTTTTTAAAAACAAATGTCAGACTATCTAACCTATATGAGCTGCCACCTAATTCATCTTCTGCACCATTAGAAAGCATCAAGGCAGGGAGGGACCACTGGACTCCTAATGGCATCAGCTCCTGAGCTCCTGTCTCTGTGCTTCTGGTTGTGTCATTGATGCCGAAAGGTGCAGCCTCAACCAGAAATTCTGGTGCCACTTAAATCAGTGGTGTTTTCCCATCAGCTTCAATAGGGCTGAGATTTTTTACCTTTTCCCTGCCATTTGTCTGTAAAGAGGCAGTAAAAATTCTGGCTCGATGGATAATATTACAGGACTATCAGTCACAAACAGATGAGTAGGAGTCATTCGTTACTCATCTTAAAACAATATGCATGAGCCAGAGGGGCTGAGTTATATGTCCATTTTTGTGGCTGTACATGGGTATATGTTCAGGGAGAGTTATGTTTTTGGAATGAGTGTTTAGGGAAATAACAGCATGGCTGCAGTTCTCCATCAAGCCCCTCTGGCAAGTTTCTGTGTGACAGGGAGCAAGTCATTAGGTGTTAGGCGAGAGGGTATTACACTTTCTGTCTTTTTCTGAGATATGAGTTGAGTTGGGAGGCAGCGAAATGAAGTGGATCCTCAAACTAGGTTTTTAGATAATGGATGGGCCCTGTAATATATGCAATTTGAGAGCTGAGAAGACTGCGTATGCTGACAAGCAATGTATGTGACTGAAAGTGTGGAAATGTGGGTGCTTTGTGGTTATTATCTGTTTGAAGGACAGCGAAGATGAATCCCCTTGACCTGATTGCACTTCTACAATAGGGTTGTCTAAAATTGGAAGATTACTTTGGTTGGCAGTCTGTACTTGGAAGACTCTCTAAATATTCAGTGTAACAAATAAGCTTTATAAGCTTCAGAAACTGCTTGAGAGCCTGCTGTTTTACTGAGATGTGGTCACGCAGGAATTAGGGCTGCTCCCCAAGAAAAAGTGGAATCAGTAGCCTAACTGAAGTGCATCTACAGGAGTGCACTGCATGAGCAACAGGAGGAGCTGGAAGCCATTGTGCAGCAAGAAAACTGAAAACATAGTTCCACCACTGAAACACAGTGGGATAACTCACACAGTTAGAGTGCTGCAACAGATGGCTATAAACTCTTCAGGAGAGATAGGCAAGGAAGGCAAGGCATTGGGTTAGCCCTGTATGTTAGGGACTTTTGTCCCTAGGTGCAAGTAACTCAGAAGACCTACAGGGATGCTGTGAGGTTATGAAGGGAGCAAATTAAAAGGATTAAAGCCCAATTAGAACTTAACCTGGCTACTACTGTAAAAAAACAATAAATTTTCTGTAAATACATTGGCCATGAAAAGAGGGCTAAGGAGAATCTCTGTTATTTGTTGATGTGGGGGGAAACACAGTGGCAAAGGCTGAGATATTTACTGCTTTCTTTGCCTCAGTCTTTACTAGTAAGACCAGTTGTTCTCAGGGTACCCAGCCCCTATCTAGAAGACAGGATGGGGAGCAGAAAAGTCCCCATAATCCAAGGGGAATGGTCAGTGACCTGCTATACCACTCAGCCATACACACAGCTATGCAACCAGATGGGATTCACCCCAGGATTACCGAGTTCGCTGGTGGAACTGCTGACCAAGCCACTTCCCATCATTTGTCAGCAGTCCTGGCTAACCAGGGAGATCCCAATCGACTGGAGGTTAGGAAATGGTTCACTCACCTAAAAGAAGGGCCAGAAGGAGGATACGGGGAACTACAGACCTGCCAGCCTGGCATCAGTGCCAGGGAAGGTTATAGAGGAGATCATCTTGAGTGCCATCATGCAGCATGTGCAGGATAACCAAGTGATCTGGACCAGTCAGCGTGGGTCTATGAAGCCAGGTCCTGCTTGACTAACCTGATCTCCTTCTGTGACAAGGTGGCAGGTTACTGGCTGAGAGAAAGACTGTGAATGTTGTCTCCCTAGATTTTAGTAAAGCTTTTGACACTGTTTCCTACAGCAATGTTCTGGAGAAACTGGCTGCTCATGGGCTGGATGGGTGCACTCTTTGCTGGGTAAAAAAAAACCTGGGTGGATGGCTGGACCCAAAGAGTGGTACGGAGTAGAGTTAAATCCAGTTGGAGGACAGTCTCAAGTGGTGTTCCCCAGGGCCTGGTACTGGGGCTAGTTCTGTTTATTATCTTGAGGGTATATTCAAGTTAATATGTTTGAGGTAGGAAGGCTTTACCAAGGGATCTGGGTTGGTAGGCCAAGGCCAGTTGTATGAGGTTTGATAAGGCTCAGTGCCAGGTCCTGCACCTGGGTCACAACAACCCCATGCAATGCTACAGGCTTGGGGCAGAGTGGTGCCTGGTGGGAAAAGCTGCCTGGGGATGTTTGTTGACAGCCAGCTGAACATGAGCTGCAGCATGTGCACAGGCATCCAAGAAGACCAATGGTGTCCTCTCCTGTATGAGAAATAGTGTGGCCAGCAGGGCCAGGGCAGTGAACATCCCCCTGTACTGGGCACTGGTGAGGCTGAATATTGTGTTCAGTTCTGGGCACAAGAAAGTTCAGTTCCCTACAAGAAAGACATTGAAGTGCTGGAGTGGGTCCAAAAGGCAATGAAGCTGAGGAGGGGTCTGGAGCTCAAGTCTTACAAGAAGCAGTTGAGGGAACTGGGGTTGTTTAGCCTGGAGAGGAGGCTCAGGGGAGACCTTACTGCTCTACAACTACCTGAATGGAGGTTGTAGTGATCTGGGGGTTGGTCTCTTCTCCAAAGTAACAAGTGATAGGACAAGAGGAAATGGCCTCAAGTTGCTCCAGGGGAGGTTTTGATTGGATATTAAGAAAAACTTCTTCACTGAAAGGGTTGTCAAATATTGGAACTGGCTGCCCAGGGAAGTGTTTGAGTCACCATCCCCAGAGGTGTTTAAAAGAGGTGCAGATGTGGTACTTAGTGACATGGTTTAGTGGTTGGACTTGATGATCTTAAAGGTCTTTTCCAAACTATATGATTCTATATTTCTAGGATGTCTTAAGAAAATTAAATAAATAGCCTTGTCCAAGGATAATTTCTTAAGTCGCTCAGAACAGTCAAGAAGAAAACAAAAAAGGCAAAAACCGTCAATCTGTTAATATGATTTTAAACAACATGTGAATTATCTGGTGAGCAGATTAGTATGACACTGTGCAGCTTTATTTTAAATAGTGGCTTTCCTACAAATAGATTTAAATAATGTATAACAAAGTGGAGGGTGCATGTCTGTAAGCAACTAACTGTGGTGTAAGGATTTTATAATGTGAATAAATGAAGATACTCATATAGCTCTTTAACCTAGAAGGGGAAAAATTAAGAGACTGAGGAGAGAAAAAAATAGTGTTTTCAGGTATTGAAGAGATTAAAAATGAAGATGGGAGAGAAGTAAACAGCACAGCTTGAAATGAATGGTTTTCTGCTGTTAATACTGAGGTGGTAGGGAAAGAGCAAGAAAGGAGGCATTGAATGAGATGAGTGAAGCAGTAGGAAGATCAGGCTTACTGATGGAATCCTAAGAGTGGAGAATTGTAGAAGCCAGCAAGGTAATTTCTGCATGTGCTCTTTTCAATCTTGGGCTGTATTTCTGCTGAATCAGATGATTTGTCATATCATGAGTACATAAATAACACATAAACCAGGGGATAGTGACTGCACAACAGACAGGTGAGACTGGTTCTCGGTGCACATGAAGCGACAGGCCAGGGGACGTGCATCCTGCATGCATGGAAAAGTCTGATGTCTGGAGCCTGGCAGGGCCATAGACAGCAGGGTTTGCAGGGACTGCTCTGAAGGCAGAGGAGGAAGGTGTGCCAGGGCGTGTGTGTAAAACCATAGCGTGTGAGCCCATAGCGTACAAGGACTGCAAAACCAGGAGTCAGTCATGAGAAAGATGTCCTTGAAGTTTCAAGTTCAGGAGATTGAATGGGCTGGGTAGGCTTGTAGCCAAGGACAAGCATGGAAACACCAGGGCTAGAGGGAGCAGTGGGGGAGAGGGAAAGAAAACCTTTGCTTGGCTTGAAGCCAGCTCCCATTAAGTCTCCATCTACAGCTTCAAACAGGGGAATCAAATGCAAAGCTTGACTAATGGAAAGAGATCAATGTTATTATTCTTTAAATCAGTTCTCTTCCCACTGGCCCCTGAGTAGAGCCATCACTGAAGGCAGATGAGGAGCCCCAGTAGCACTAGTGGCAGTGTAGTGACAGCAACACTGGAGATGACACGACACTTGGAAAGGCCCTAGGGCAGAGAGGTAAAGCAGGTGTCATTATTGGAACCTGGAAGGTTACGAAGATTCAACTTTATTCATTTTTAAACCAATTTAGTTAATCTGGTGCAAATCCTTGTGTGAACACATTAGGAGCTGACTTGAGATAGACCAAAATGATGGAAACCTGTCTTGCAGAGACTTAAGGAGCTTAGACTACTTAGTCTACCACATACAAGGTGAAGAGGTGACTATTATTTTCTGCAAGTCCATATGTGAAAGAGAGAGATTTGGTAGCAGACAGCTTTGTAATCCCAACAGGAAAAAAAATTACTTACTTTCTCATGGGTGGGAGCTGAAGCAAAACAGAGACTAGAAATCAGGTCTCCAGTACTGCAGTGAGGGGATGAACCAGAGGAATAAATTTTCCAGGGGGATGGAGGGACTTGAAGGACACATATCAGGAAGCCTTGAAGACATCATCATTTTTCCTTCAGCCCCAGGGGGAAGCTTGTAAGAGGGTTGTGTCACTGTACGGCCTATGTAAAACCCACATTAGATGGCTGTCATAGGTAGGCAGAGACTTGCTTCCACCTACTTTATGGTTCATTGATTTTTTAAATCAAGACAAGAGTGCTTTTTTTAAGCTCCACTTGCACCTATATCCAGTAGATTTGCAGCCTTTGGCTTTCAGCAGATGAAGTGAAATCAGTCATTCATGGTTTCCCAGTGACAGATGCAGGGTGGGAGAAAGAAAGATTAGTTCTGTCCTCATAAAGAATAACTGAAGAACAATGAAAGTGAGTGAAAAACAGGGTCTGGGCACCTGAGGTCCTGATAGTGATATTCAATCAGAAAAAGGATGATTGTTTCTGTAATTGGACCCTTTCTCCAGTATTTCTATAGATATTGGTCCTCAGCCACACCCAGCCTGCAGGATATGTGAAGGATGTAACCCCTCCTTCCCAAAAACGTATTGGAATGATCAGAAAGTCATTGGGAGGAACTCATCTGTTTTGGGAACTGTGGTCTGCCAGGTACTTCTGCCAGCACCAAGGGAAGTCAGCGTAGCCATTCACTATCCCATCTTGGGCCACTTCAACTGTCCACAGGTGTTCCTGGTGCTAAGGCAGAGTGGATGGTGTGAGACAATACATACTGAGTGACAGGAATAATTTGTATCTTAGAAGCCAAGGTGCTAGAAAGGAGCATTATGTCAGTTCTTGGCATTATTGCTTTCCCTTTTCTAACCAATTATAACCAATGTCTTAAGCAGCTTTTAATAAAACATCAAGCCCCAAATTACTGCTGTGAGTTAGCAAAATGTGACCCAAAAGCAGTGTATGAAACTGTATTATGCAATATTTTTGCATGTCTGCTAGTATGGACCAAGTGCTGCCCCAAGTGCTGTGGGCAAATGCAGGAGATGCAGCATATGCTGCCTTCCCTTGAGGAGGTTCTTGTGCAGTCAAAATTCATCTGTAGGCTCGGGTTTGGTACTAAGTGTTAAGAATCAGCCTAATATAGGTGTGTCATGCTGATTGCTCCCCGCACCGTGTTGTTTAATCTTGCTGTATTTCTCCCCTTTGATCACTTGTTGGAGATGAATTTAATTTCTCGGTAGCTAATTCAGAGCATTGTACAAGGCAGTTCTCCATGCTCATTATAAGGGACTTGCCTAATTTTTTTTTTTTTTTAGTTAAAGTTTGCCTCCCTCTTGCTTTTGCCTCAGTTTTATGAGTGTGTTAATTACTTTCAGTTCTATTACTTGGAAACTCATTAATGTGTCTTCATTAAGAACATTATTCTTGTGCTGTTTCCACCATTTATAGAATTTCTCCCTTTTATTGTCCACAGGTTTGGGCAGTGGAAACTTGAGGGACATGTTATAAAGGGAAAAATCCCTTGTTGCTAAATCATTTTTTACAGATGGGTTCATGGTCATGGATTCATTTCATGTTTGCATATTGCATATCACTAATATTAAGAGAAAAAGCCTGAATGGGTGATGAGAGCTTCTGTTCTTGCAGTCAACAATTCTGAATAATCGTTATGCAGGAAACTCCTATTTGACTGAATGTGCCATTACATGGAAATATAGAAGCCTAAAAATCATGTTATTTTGTACTGTCTCCCAGACTCATTTCAGAGCAGCTATTTGGATCCCCGCCACATTATCTTTAAAGAAAAAAAAATTGACGTCTGTACTTATGACATTGTCTAAAATGAATCCTCATCCGTGGATTATTAACTGCACATCCCTTATGGTCAATGGCTTAATTAAATCAGATACTGATGACCTTAAAACTAATTTAGCACTTTCATGCCTACTCTTTTCTGTTTGCTTCATGTCAAATATGGATGCAATAGTGAAATCTTATTCCAGCATTAATGTTTGCAGCATCCTGCAATGAAGCACAGTAGTTTGGTTTGCACATTGAAAATTAAATGGAAGCAGCTCATTCTGGCACAAAATGTACATCGCTGGCCAGTTAACCAGAGGAAAAAGTGCTATTGCGTTGCATTATGTGCAGGTGAGATGTGTTCCACAAGCTGAGCAACTGAAGAACGTTAACAGTTGCCTGCCTGCAGTCTCTATTGGATATCACTGCACTGATTTGCAAGAATAATCTCATTGTATACTCATTAAAAGAAATAATTAGTGGAAGACATCTTAACAAAGATGTCCTGAGTTTCTTTAGCATGGCCTATAATGAGATTTGAGAGGCATATCCAGAAAATAGAACCAGCTTTCTCTGGGCTTTTCTCAATGTTTTAAAAGCTTAGAAAAAGCATTAATTACACTGTTTACCGAGAGACTAAATTTGTAGGATGTTAAAAAAATACATTTCCACCTCTGCTTTTCTTCTGCTTGTCAAGCTGCCTTACTGTTATATCCCAGCCTGCTTTCTCTGCCTGCCTATCTTGCCCAGCATTGTGTCATCCCAGCTCATTCCAACTGCTGTTCTCCTAGGTACGATACGATAACCAACCAGTGGGAGACCATCGCTCCCCTGCCAAAGGCCGTCCATTCAGCTGCTGCGACCGTCTGTGGTGGGAAGATCTATGTCTTTGGTGGGGTGAACGAAGCCGGCCGAGCTGCGGGGGTCTTGCAGTCCTACATCCCTCAGACAAATTCGTGGAGTTTCATAGAGTCTCCCATGATCGGTAAGGGATGCATGGTGTCAGAGTAAATCCATAGTACCACAGAGATCTCTGTGCTTCAGGCATTTTAATGCCTTTGCAGAAAGAACATGAGTTGGGGGGTGGGGGAAGATACGCTTATGACATATTGGCAGGAATGCATGGTGTATTATATCAGAGAGGCAATTATCTGCATCTTTACTGAAGGCGAATGTCATTAATACAGCTAGTTATCAGCTAGAAGTGATGAGTTCAAGTTAGAGGAAAAAGGAAAGCAGTTATTGGGTATGGACAATTAGTAATTTTAGATCCAAAAAAAATGCAAAGTGCAGTGAAACTTCATCCTGGCATCATGTGTTGCTCCATGCAGTTTAACACCACCATCGGTTAGTGGGTTATTACTCATGGGTTTATTGAGATGCCGCCTGTCCTGTGAGAAGTGGCAGTCATTCTTGACTGGGATTTATCAGTGGTGTCCACAGGCATGCATGCTTCAGAGGCTGAAATCTTCAAGATATGTAAATTATTAAAACTGTGTTTGCAGATTATGATGCCCTCAAGCTCACTGAACATTTTACTGAACAAAGAGCAAGACAAGAGGCCAAATTTTCCAATGTACCAGCCAGTGTCAGCGGTGCAGACTTCCTTCCAAAATGAGGATATGGCTCATAAGTTTACACCTTACTTGCTTTCTGTGGTGATTTGCACAGTGATCGTTCAGGTTGCTTTTGGAAATGTGGTTTAGTGTTCAGCCTCACAAGGACATTACTGCAGAGTAACAGCCAGCCTGGGCCACCCAGTCTGTGCTGAGTGGCTATGAGCAGCCTTCGATCTGCCTATGCTTGACTGCCAAAGAAACAGCACTCATACAGTCAAAGAGAAGCTGTTTTGGGGTGGCTTGCTTTGGCATCCTAGTTTCATAGAATAGTTCAGGACCATTAAAGGTCATCTAGTCCAATGCCCCTGCAGTGAGCAGGGACATCTTCAACTAGACCAGGTTGCTCCAATCCTTGTCCAGCCTGACCTGGAGCATTTCCAGGCATGAAGCATCTACAACCCATGCAGCCAACCACCGGAGAGGTTGCAGATGCCTCATGCCTGTTTCACCACCCCAAACCTCTTAGTCACATTGAAACTGTGACATGAGGTGCTTCATTTTTAAAAAATCATGGTCTCATTATTGAGTCTGGTAGAGCTGTAGGAGTGGCAAATCATGAGTTATAGAAGCACAGTTATAAGTTATTCAGGTAAGGACTGAGAATATTCAGAAAGCTAAACCAGGCTGCCCTTTTTCTTGTAGCTTGTTACAGTTATTTTGACTCTATTCTTGGGGTTCCCTAGTAGATCAGGTCATAAGAATCTGCTACAGACATGGTGGAGCCTCCCCTATGCAGAGGGTGCTGCTATTTTTCAGCTCCCTTGCTGCTGTTTGTGTCCAGCCTAACATAACATGACATGCATATGATGCAGCATGAAGCACACAGCGGGAGGGCGTTAACTGGCAAAAGTTATGTTTATGTAGTACAGCAATGCAAACAACCTTATTGCCTGGCTTTTTCTATCACGTGGCTACAGCTGCCGCTGCTCATTTAATCCACTGACTGACAGTATGAGGTTTTCTGGACTCACAGCTTATTGCAAAAATGAATGCATTATGCAAAGAGGTGTTCCTTTTCCTCATGAAAATAGTGCAAGTGCCACAGGAGCTAAGAAATCATTCCCTGGGCTCGTTATTCTGTCTAG
The DNA here is from genome assembly GCA_025448015.1 of Bolborhynchus lineola. NCBI lineage: Eukaryota > Metazoa > Chordata > Aves > Psittaciformes > Psittacidae > Bolborhynchus > Bolborhynchus lineola. The sequence goes on from JAOEHX010011527.1 coordinate 14,978, forward strand.
CAGGCATCGACACCAAGCGTGCTTGGAAAAAATCATCCAAACCATCCAGAGTTGGGCTCGTCACCTGTTCTAAATACATGGATACTATTATTTTCTAACAAAAATACATTAAAGACTCCAGTGAAGTCAAAGGATGGTATTCATGTTTTCTTGGTGTAATCAAAGTTAATTAGTTAAGCTGAAGTCATAAAATACATGATAAAATGAGGAGCTGCTGTGTCTTTGCTAGGAAATGTATAATGTCAGTTTATTTGCAAATAAAGTAAAATAACACAGAGCCTGAAAAATGGCACCCCCATGGAGAATGTCTGGGAAACTGCGCTGATGTGATGCATGATCTTCACTAAAGGCAGCGGGAATATTGAGATTATATACTTTGATTTCTCCATCTCTACAAGAACCATATTGTCACCTGCATTTCTAAAGAATCCGCAAGAAGTGGGTGCTACAGCAAGTATGGTACAGTCTAAACCCAACACAGAAGTAGAAGGACCCTTGGAGTGCTTTTTGCAAAATGGAGCTGAGATGAATTGTGAGATGATTGCTGCTGGGGGGCCTTTGACATCCTTAGAACTTTTTTGTGTTTATTTGTGAATTCTTGAGGTATCTCTCTGAGCTAAGGCAACCGAGGTATCTGGTGGTGAGTTGTCCTGTTTAAGGTCACCCCAAATATCAGTGAAATCTGTTTGAGCTCAGATAGGACAACAGGTTATTTAAGAACACTGCAAGCATGTTCAGATATGCAACAGCAGGAGCAGATATTGAAAGTAACCAAGGTCTCTGGAGGTTTTTAGACCAGCAGTACCAGTCTCAAGTCACTGGTATTTTACAATAGTGAGTTTAACAGAATATAGCACACATTTGAACCCAACAGGTCCATCTCTTCCAAAGTGTTGTGTGCCAAACTTACCCAAGGCAACACTGACATCACCCATGGCAAGGGAGAAGGTCATTTTTTTGGCTAATCTCAATGGAGGTGAAGCAGGCCAGATACTGACATCCTACCTGAGTAGAGAAGATATGAAGTAGGGACCAATAGCAAGTCCATGCAGCTCAGCCTCTGCTCTCTTCTGCCTGGATTTCTTCAAGGAAAAAGCAGTGAATTCATTTCCAGTTTCCATTTATTCTTTAGCCCTTACCGGCCAGGAGGTGTTGGCACATGGATGCTGTGGTAGCCTTTGGGTAGGTGCTGATTCTACGCATCCATGTTTGAAGAGGAGAGGATCTTTCTCAGTGACCCATCCTTTGCCCCACATCTGTCCTCCCCAGCTTCGGAGGGATAGATGTTTTTGCATCACTGCAGCCCACAGCTTCATGTTACTGGAGTAATGTAGCCTCCCAGGGCTGCTACATTTACATTTGGTAGAACACATTGCACATCTCTTTGTTTTGTGTTTTGAGCTCTAAGAAGTTTGCTGCTGTCAAACCGAAGTAAGTCCTACAACAGTGAATGAACGCAGGCTACCTACTTGCAGTACCTGCCTTTCCATATCTTGCCAGGCTGCCCTGTATCACTCTGCTAAAAATATTTCATGCCCAGCTTCCTGAGGCTTGTCTTATTTAACAAGTTGGCTGTAGACATGCTGAAGTCAGTGCTTGTTACTAAGCCTAATTATCTAGTCACTGCCTTTTAGTTCAGTTTGTGCCTCCATGCCAGGACACTAAAATATACCTTCTTTTGACACTCTTTACAGTTAGTGTCTGTATTGGTGGAATTACAAGTTTTTATGAATGTTTCTGGATTGCACAAAAGCCAGTGTTTTGTCATCAGCACTATTAAATTTTAAAATCTGGTGAGAACTATGGGAACACAGAGGTTAAAGATCCAGGAGCTTTTCTGATTTCCAATCAAGTATCTAGTTCCTCACCATGCCATTTACTCATGCAGTGATATGTGGGACAGTCACAGAGCTGAGAATGTAAGAAATATCTGGAAGACAGCATAAGTAGCATCTGTGCATTTTTACTGCACTGTCCTGTGGCTTAGTTAGGTTAAAATGCTTAATCATTCGTGTTAACTTATTTTTGGACTTTACAAGGAAAGTCAGATACATGTCCTGTCCCTTTCCCCAAGGCCAATAGTTCTTTACCTGGGTGTGGGTTTGGCCAGCTCTCACCTATAAGTATCAAAGTAGTGAAGGTTTCATCTCATCCTACAGTGTATTTTTCTTGCCATGACTAGTTCTTGGTGTTTATCCCACTAGTAAGTTTGAATATTATTTTCTTTTGTCTCACCCATTACTCCTCTGTATATACCATATGCAGCATTTAGAATGTTTTTTTCCACTCCTTGATGTGTTCCCCTTACACATACTTTCTCTGCTTTCCTACCTCCACTTCATCTGTATGGCCATGCTTTGTCCAACTCTTCTTCAGTTCATCAACATTTTCCTCATAATTTGATGCTGAAACTGCCCCGCCGTGGCAGGTGGAGCTTTCTGCTTTGGCACCGGTGATCCCACCCCAGCATTTGTAAGTAAGGACACTCAACTTCAGGGTCCCTGAGGAAAGTTCGCCAAGGGTCATTGAGAAAACCATAGGGCCCTGCAACCTATTGCATAGTTATGAAAAATCAGGCAGGAGGAGAGCACCATGCCAGAGGACTGACATCTGAGACCCTCCTGTTAACTGCACTTTGGCCTCATGAGATATGTTAAGGATCAGACCATGGTCTCCTGGCTGCTGCAGGACGTTATCTTTCCTATTGCTATGCCATTCTTGAGCTTGTCTGCATAGTATTCAGAGAGGGGAAGAGGCACTTACTATTAAAAGCAGATTTATTTTATATTAACTAGCCTCTGTTCTCCAATCTGTTTCATCATGTGCATTAACCTCCCCACTGGCTGCCTGCGCTTGCAGAGAGACCCTTTAGTTGGAGTTAGATCTGGACTGGTGGCATGCTTGCATTTCTTTCTCATGATAAAAATGGTAAAAAAAAGCTTGGTTTTCATAACCTTTTCCCATATGAAGTGCTGCTGCCATTCAGTGTAATGCCACTTCAGTCTCTGACCGAGTGCTTCATTGGAAGGCAACATAAGATCTTTAAGCAATCATGGGAGGGAAAGCAGGAGTGTGCTACTTGGCCATATAATGTACTGAGAGATAAGAGAGCCATGAAACACATCACAGGCAGTACGCTGTCATTACTAAGTGAGGAGCACACTGGTAGGTTAAATTATCAACCCCATGTGAAGTACACCTCCGGCTCAAGGATTGCTGTGGAGTGCATACCCCTTCCTGCAATGATCTGTCACCATAGTAGAAATAGTTGCATATTTTCCTATAGCAACAGCAAAGAAGAGTGATTTTATTATGTTATCCACTTGGAGAGAAGAGTACCTTTTATATATCATTTCCTTTACATTTATTCTGCCTTTTAATCTCAAGAGTTCTTGCTGTCCTGGACAAATCCCATTTAAGATTTTTCATCTTAAAATGGATTACTTTATCTGTCAGCCCCAACACTTGAATTTTGGAGGGGAAAGGAGGCTACTTCTCTGTTTCTATGCTGCTTCTTTCCTCTCTTCCTTCCCTCTGGCAGGGAAGGGGTCATTTCAAATAACTAGTGTCCCTGATACGTCCCACCATAAGCCTCTGACCCAGAGAAGCTCACATGTACACCCAGTAGCATTGACCGAAAAGCTCAACCAGAGCATGTATTTGCAAAATTAGGCTCCCCAGCCACCTGCTTTACACTATGAGCATGGTGAGAACTTAGAGCAGCAACAGAAGTTGCAGTCTCCTGAGCGTTTGCAAGAGGTTACCAAGCCCTGGGAAGGACAATAGTAAGGGAAGAGTGTGGGTACCACCTAAGATGAAGTGAGGTTAAAGATTGAAGGTGGTCATCCACACCTGGGTAGCAGGAATGATGGCTTGAGCTTTCCAGACTCCTTGTATGCACGAACAATTCCTGCCTCCATGGTAACACAACAAAAATAAACCCCACTGTCTTCTCTCTACCTGTCTCTTGAGGGTGTCCCTTGTGTCTTTCTGCCGTATCTTCATCAGGATCAGGAGACTGCTGTGAAAGTCTCACTTCCTGAAAGGAGTGGCAGGGATTTCTGTTTCTCTGTCACAGGCTTATTTTATGCTTATTTTATGAAATGGTAGCTAAAGAGAAAAGCAGTAAAAAGATAGGAGATAGGTGATGCATTGAAAAATTGATGAGAATCAAACACGATTGACTCTTAAAAAATAGGAAAAAGAATATCAGAGTGTCTGCCTATTTGAAAAGAAAGAAAAAAAAAAAAGTCACTGTAAAAATAACCAAGGGTTTCCCTCTCTTTCTCTAACAAAAAGGAATGTGAAGTCAGTGATTCCGTCCCCTGAGAAGTCACTGTTTCTTCCTTGAGGGAGCCCCAAATAATTTTTCTGTGAGATTAGGGAGCCGAGTTCTGACTTTTTATGCAAGAGTTTCACTCTCCTGCAAAACAGTGCGAGTCGAAGTATAAAACCCAGGAAGATGTGATAATTAAATATGGAAAATTTCTGATGAGTGTCTTAACTGGAAAAAATGTCACATGTGCAAGTCTGATTTGGGAAGGGATGTGAGCCGGGTTGTTAGGACAGATAAGTCTTTCTGATGAATTAAAGTGGCTTAGTGGCACCGAGAAGAAACTGAATACTCCTTGTTCTATTTTCTGGATGAATTAGCTTCTTCCCATCTGTTCCCAAGGATCAGTGACATTTTCCTAATACATCCGTGGTTTTTTGACATATGCCTGTAGATACTCAGTGCAATAGGAGCCCAGCTTTAACCCATAACATGTTTTGTCTGGTTTCATGCCAGGTGCTGCACCCCTGTATGCCCCCCTGAGCACACACTGACATGGGGTGAGATGAACTGGACCAGATCACTCCATGGCCGTCCTGGAACAGAAGCAAACACCACAAAACCACTATTTCCCTTCTAGTTTAATCAGTTCAAACCTCAGTTAAGGAAATTGCCTCTCTTGTGGAGACATTCATCTGCTTTTGCTTGACTTCTGACAAATTAAATCCCTCGTAAAATATTTAATGGAATAAGGTGGTTTTACAAGAACCTCAGGGTTACAAGACCAGTGATGCAAGAAGTAAGCAAATGCCAAAAGTAAAGCTGCAAGGGCTGATAAAAACCCTTCTCTTTCTGTGTTCATAAAAGGACACATTCATAGTGTTACAGATCTGGGAGGAACATACAGACCCCTTTGACATTATGTAGAGGCCCTCATTGGAGATGTAAGAGCATAACAAATTTGGTATCACACCTCCTCTCAAGCATGCTGCCCAGCTCCCCACACATAGGAGGAGGGCTGCAGTGGCTGAGACCATCAGCACTATGTCCATGATGATTCTGCACTGGAGATGCAAACCCAGCCTTTTCTGAGCATAAAGAAATGCAGATTTTGGAAAGGCTTTACCTTATATCTATGTATGGAGAATTTTTTTCTGTGCCCCCTCATACCAGGATAGCCACCTAGGAAACATCTTCTTCACACGCCAGAGTGCTTAGGCTCTTGCTTCTTAGAGAACTGGTGCGAGGATTATTTTAACTCCAATAAAGGAATATATTTTGCCATCTTTTGTTCCAGACACTGCTGATTGGTTTCACTGAAGTGTTGATTAAAAAACCTGTGTCGCATCAAGACAGACACCATCATGAGAAATTTCAGCCCAACTGGCTCATATTTAATCATGTGCATATGGCATGCTAACAGCATACGGGACAAGTCAACTAATTAAATTAGACTTAATTTTATTTGATAATTTATGGTTAAGTTTTACCAATATTTCTAATAATGCCACAGCTAACCCAAGAGTTCTCAAGCGTCCTTGGAACCTCTGACTGAATTTGATTTAAGATAAGGGACTTCCGTAATTTCAAACTCCAGCATCACAGAGTTTATTGCTAAAATACAGGACTGCTTCGAGGTACGCACACATCTGAAAACAAAAGTGCAGGTGAATTTAGGAGACAGATGAAGGCAAAAAAAACTGGGTCTCAGAAAATCTTCAGGATTATGTGGGTGACCTTCCCACAAGCAAAACCAGAATACTAAAGAGAACCAACTATTGGGTGTTATTAAGTGGGCCTCTGCACTGTGGGTTTCTACTGTACTTAGCTGCTGCATAGGCATGGGAAGCATCTGAGTTAAGATTTGCATCAGTTCTAAATTCTGAAGCAACTTGACATCTTAATTTTGTATGTAAGAGTGGAGCTTTCACGGTGAACTCCATTAGGCTTTGGGAGAGGATAATTGTGCTTTCCCAGTTCAGAGGGAGGTGCATACTGGGGGGATGAAGGACTGATAAACTTTAAAAGTGCCTTTGAGAACTTGGAGAGAGAACAAAACCAGGAAAGGTTTCCTCATTTTTCTTTCCTTAGCCTTGGAGGTTTAGAGAAACGTGACTTCTCTATAAATAAGGGGAATGTATAAATAAAAAAAACAGTCTCCAAACCTGAGCCTAAAACTGATCTCAGTGTTGCTTTCCATTGACAGATAACAAATATGCTCCTGCAGTCACTCTCAATGGGTTCATCTTTATTCTTGGAGGAGCGTATGCACGAGCAACCACCATCTATGACCCAGAGAAAGGCAATATTAAAGCAGGTCCCAACATGAACTACTCCAGGCAGTTCTGCAGGTGAGAAAAACCATTAAAACTGAATTACTGGTGTCTAACATTTTCTGCTGATAAATAAGCTAATACAACCTAACAGTGAAGGGGAGAGGGGAAGGGAGGTGTGGATCATATGGGGGCTTTCCTCATCCCTTTTTTGTACGTGTTCAGTGATGCAACATTTCCCAAAGTGCACATCCAGGACCCTACTATGGTTCATGTGTCTCTTCAAGTTCAGTAGTGATGGATCACAGGGAGGGACGTGTGTTGGGCTCCTTCAGTAACTACAAGAGCACTGTCTTCTTCAGTTTGCCTTTGTAACCAGAGGATGATAAATACCTGCTGTAGGAGAGACCACTATAATGTGGAACATGGTTTTGCTAAAAAACACCTAAAAGATCCTTGAAAGAAAAAAATCACTGAGTAAGCACCATGATGTTAGTTATTCTTATTTATTACATTCTTTAGGTAGCTTTTGGGGCTTGCTTCCCCAGGCCCCATCACAGGTTTAAGAAACTTCCCAAATTGGCTGACAAAAGTAAAACCTAGCCCTCATTGCAGGTACTGGCAGAACTTAAAGGCCTCTTAAAGAGTACTCATGGCTGTTACAGGCAATCAGACAGGCTTGTTTCAGGCTTTATACAGCGCCAGCCCCTCACAGAGCATATCCAGTGCCAAGAGCTAGCTGAGCTACGGGTTCCACAGGGAAAAGCCACTCATTGCTGGTCCACAAACTGCTGCAGGTGCTGGGTGAGGGTTTGTTACTAATGATGCAATGAGGCTCAGGGTACTGAGCAAAACCAGGACAGAGGGGTTGCGCCAGGCATGTGCCCAGGCAAGACGCTGGGCATTGGGAGGAATAGCAGGTGGGGCAGCAGCTGGGCCCACAACAGATCCACATCTCCCAGTCATTCAGCCCACAGCAATGCTGCTTCCCCAGGGGTGTCCCAAGCCCCCGTGCCGTGGTTAAAAAACACCTCCATGTTTTACCTTGTGGCATTTAACCATTCACTTTGGGGCAATGAGAAGATTTCTTTTAAGAAAGTACGCTCTGTTTTTCTCTTCTTTCTGGGTTGGTTTTTTTCTCCGTTTCTTTTGTTAATTTAAGGAGCGCCCTCTCTTGGCTGCTGGAGCAGATTTATTGTAAAGGGGTCCTGGCAGCCAGCTTCGCGTGCTTGGACCCTGCGCTAAAGACGAGCCGTCCTTGTCACCCTCCGCTGTAGCAGGAGGTGAAGCCTGCAGTGCTCAGTCAGCTGCTAATGGTCTTTTTCACCTGAAAATCAGAAATAAAGGGTACAATGCAGATCAGGATACAATGCAGATCAGGATCAGAAAGCTAAGCAGTGAAATGAAATGTGAGGGACTTGTACTTTTGATACATTCCTGTGTCGGTCGTTCCATAGAGAGGGTTGAGCAGCTCTTAGAACATGTCTGTTTTGTCAAATGTAACAAAAATTCTGCTAATGAAGTATCTGGAATACACTGTAAAAGAAATTGCATGGGTGATTTCAGCCAGAGCTGCTGGCTGAGCATCTCACATGGAAACTTCACAGGGTTTCTAGCATGAAGGTATACTTTCCTCTGCACCCTGCAGAAGGGAATCAGTGGGGGACCTTGTGATGGACCAAGGAGACTAACCAGTGACCTGAATACTAGCTGCTGCTGTGGCACAATAATAAACTGGTTTTGCTTAAGTAGGGTATGACACCCATCACTAAACTTTCCAGTGACTTTTTTTCTGAACCCTAAAGCAAAGTGGACTGAAAACTTTCATTGATAGTGGGGTAACTACCAAAAAAAGGAATAGTTCTCACATCCCAATTGGATGTCCGAAAAGGCACAATTTCAAAAATTGTTAAACGTGCTTGGAAACAGTCGAGGAAAAATATTTCAGCCAAAAGGAGATGTAAAACCTATGACAAAAAAAAAAAGATTAATCAGTTTGAATGGAAATAGGAAAGATGGGAGGTTAGCAGAAACAAATAGGTTAGAAAATGGCTCCTGCTACAGGAGCCTGGGGGATCCAGTCAAGTATTAAGGGCTCATAGGAGTAAAAAGAGAGGCACTTTAAACCTTTTGGGATCAAATTTGTGATTTTAATCAGTTATAAAACCACTGCTGGTGAGGCAGCAAAGTGTAACACAGCCCAATCCACTGGATACTTCTGATCCATATTTAGAAGGGAGGAAGATGGTTTTGTTCCATTTTCTGCTGCGAGGGTCCAAAAGCAGTTACTATTAGCAGCAAGGATAGGTGTGAACTCAGAAATGAAGTTCCCAGATCAGGCAACCTGGCTCTCTTAGACGCAGGTGTCTTTAAAGACTTCTCTGAGGAGCTGATTGAAGCACTAATGTTGATTTTTAATAACTCTTACAGCTCAGGATGGATCAGGGCACTGCCGAAGTGTTTCCGTATTGTAAAAAGGTGAAAGGGTGAATTTTAGTGCAGCAATTAATTTTGTGAAGTACCAACATCAGGCTAAGTGGTCTCACTTAGCCTCACGTTAGTCCTCTGCAAAATACCAGAGTGGTTAATTTGGGATTTCATCATCAAATAACTAGATGCTAATACTGTAATGAATAGCAATCAATGAGCTTTCCTGAAAAATGGGTCTTGTTAAACCAACCTGTTGACTTTTGCTTTTTGGAGGGGTGCAGGGGGAAATTGCATTCTTTGTTTTGGTTTTTAATAAAACATGCCTGGCTGCTAAAGACAACTGATGCTATAATATGCTGCAGTTTCTCCAAGGTATTTGTCTGGTATTATATGGAATTAACAAGGCACACATTAGAGAGATTAAATGTGCTTCACTGACAGATCTCAAAATGTAGTTGTTAATGAGGAGATATCATTGAGCAAGGCCACTGGTAGCAAGCATTGATTCTTCTTCAATGCTGTTTAATAGATCTACCAACCATCCAGGTAATAGAAAAATCTCCCCTGGCAAAGGCTGCAGGTGGTGTAACAGTGGGTAAAAATATTACAGAAGGAGCTATTTTAGTCAGTTATCTGCATGTCTCAGTTAGACAGTCTCAAGCTAGCAGCGGTATTTTAAATGCAAAGTAATACATGGAGGAAGCACAATCACAGGAGCCCTGCTCCCCTTAGAAAGTAAGGCACTCAGAGGACACAAAGGAGGCCACTCAGAGCTACACAACATGAGCTCTCCTTGCAAGGCGGTGGATAAAAGGTCAGTGCAATATTGGATTTATAACACAAGCCCTAACCCAGCAAGGAAAACAAGTTGAAGCTGGGAAGAGAAAGCACTGCTGCAGTACAGCGTGGCGAGAGGAATGCAGGTCTTGGGTCTGTGCATCAACATGTGGAAATATCAGCAGAAGTTCAAAGGGAAGCCGCAAAAGTGACCCTGGGCTGGAAATCAAATCTTTGACATGAAATTTAAGGAGTTTATCAAAGAAAGGCTGAGAGGTGACATGATCACTGAGAGCAAGTGGGAAAGCTTTCAGGCTCACAGACAAAGGCGTAGCAGGTTACAGGGGCCAGAAAGTCAAGTTACACATCTCAGCCTTTAAGTGAGGCACTTTCCCAACAGCCAGGATAATTAAACAGAGAACCAGTAAGGGAGGGGTGAACTCACCAGCACTCAGTGTTGTTAAGAGGAGATTAGATACTTTTCCAACAGGGATGCTGCCTGGGGGAAAGTCCATAGCCTGCATATGCCCAAACTCAGATTAACTAAGCACAAAGATCCCTTCTGACCTTAGTCTATGAATCTATAAATTCCCCATTCCACTCATTAGCATGGATCACGAAAAACATGTTTTAAAAGCAGCAACATAAACAACTTAAAAATTAACTGCATGCTATTGATCTCCTCTCACCAGGAATTACTCGATACTGAATTTGCTGGGAAAAATCTTGACTGCATCACTTTCATTTTTATCTGCACTGTTTCTGCATGTTAGTGACTAGGGAGTGTGATGGCTTTGAGCACGGGGAAAAGAGATGTGCATGGCATTCCCCACATGGCGAAATTAAAGGTCTATTCAAATGGGTTTAATACCAAGTTAAATGACTTTTAATGAAAAACAAAAAATAAATGGTTCAGGTCTCCAGCTCACAATCAGCAGAAGAGCCAAGTGAGCATCATTTTCAGATTAAGCCCAGCCTGAAGGAAGTCAATAAGAAATTCATGTTGACTTAGAATTAACCCTTTGAGGGATGGTGCCAAATGGGCAAAGAACTGTAACAGGCCTGAAGCATTTTAAAATTCAATGAGAACTCAGACAGAGATCTTGAACATCTACACAGGGTGTGAGGGATAATTTGACATTTAAGCGTGTCCTGTTTGCCACATGGACGCCATCTCTGTTTGGCAGAGATGAACAGATCCCCCTGTTCCTTTGTGAGATCTTTGGAGGTGGAGGCGGCAGACAGCAGCCCACAGGGATGAAGAGCTGGGACGATCACACCTTCCTCTGCTGGATACCTCCCTCCAGAAAGACTTGCACGGGCATTCCTCTCCTCCAACAGTAGCAATTCCTCCCTTTGCAGGCAAGCATTCTGCCTTCCTGCAATGCCCTTCAAGGGTGTATTTTTCCTCAAGCAAAAGGAATACCGAATGCGTTTCTGTGCATGATTAAAAATTCCATATTCTGCTTGCTTGGGATGCAGGCAGCATGCAAACAGGCATGTGCTACAGAGAGCCTCCACGGGGTAACAGCAGCAGCATGATGGTGCCAGCAATAATTCCAGGGAAGCTAATTTAGTACCAACAATTCCCAACAGACACCAGAAAAGCATTTTCTTCCTCCTCCTCTGACTGTTAACCAGTAAGATTTATTAGATGGTTCTGCCAAATGGAAATCTTTAATAAAACTTCGACTCAGGCTGAACAGCACAAGACCAGGGTCGGTTTGTGGATTCTCCCTTTGCCCCGCCTTGTTTTTAACTAAGCCCTTGTTCTTGAACAGCGAAGCATACTCCTGTGCTTAACAACAAGACATTGCTAATGTACTGCACCAGCTGCAGACTCCCTCAGCTGATTCCTTTCCTCCTTGCGAAGTTTGTGGTAACTGCAGGCACTGGAAGGGGTTAGAGCACAGCTTGTTTGGATGGATATTCCCAGGTGAAGCTATTACAGAGCACGAATCCTTAATGGCCTCATACTTCTCAAGCCCACAGACATAAAAGCTGCTCTGTTCAGCAGGCAGCATTTGCTGCTGGAAATGTTTGTGGTCCGGAAGGGTAAACCAAAATCTTCCAGCATAACTGGAAGGAGATGTGTGTCTGGGACTATGCTTCATGGACAGTGGATGAGAAATGCCACGCCAAACTAATCTCAGTGATTTCTGTTGCAGCTGGCGACATGAAGGATTTTGGTGTGCGTTAAAGCATAGCTGGTACAAACAGAGTACTCAGGCTGTTTGTCACTGATGTGGAGCAGACTTTGGAATAAAACATTGCTGGTTTTCAGCACCAAGTAATGATGCTGCATCATGGTTTTGGATCATTAGCAAGGAAAAGTGCTCACAGAGCAGAGGAGAATCTACCTGGAGGTTGGCCAAAACACCCACACTAATAATCCTGCTTCATGAAGTGGCATGATACCCTCCTAACTGACCAGAACTAATGTGGGCCCTCATTTATCCATCTCATTATAAAGATGAAAACCTGTGGCAGCAAAACACTGCCACCTGAGCTCAAGACCTCTCGAACAGAACCTGGCTGCAGGCAGCCACGGAGGTTGTTGGCACAGCTCCTCAACTCAGGATGACACTTGGGCACCCTGGCTGCCACTGCCCACAGAGACGCAGCAACACCTTTCACTTCAGCCTTGCAAACCACCATGTAGGTTTAAAGAAAAGTTCTCCAGTTTAAGCAAAAGCTTAAGGGATGGTTTCAGCTCTGCCCAGCACTGCATAGAGCCACTTCCCACAGTAGCCATTATGCTGCTCGCTTTACTTGCTTCACGCTAATGCCAAGCAGTTGACGAGCATCATTTGGCTGAATCTCTAGTAAAGCCCTCCTGAACTCTCAGGGCAGGGGGAAAATCCTTCCAGGAGTAAACATGAGGATTTTTTTCTGTTAAGTAGATTCTGTGTCTGTCTAACTGATGTTATTAAATAATGTTTATGGAACTGCTCCAGATATGTGCATGCATAGCCAGGAGTGAGGAGGGAGAGGAGCTTTGTTTGTGGCCTCAGATGATAATAAGTTTTATGGAGTCAAAACAGCACGTTAATCCAGACATTTTGAATCCTTTACAAGTCCGGAAATGACAAGACAGGGTTTAGTTTGAAATTGTTTCTAACATTTCCAGATGAGGCTGATGTGATCTTTAAGTGTGAACAGGAAAATTATGAATAACAATAAAAATAATGAAAAAATTAACAAACTCTGCTGGTAGTGCCACTGCTTGGGCTATAGCCAGGCATCATGAGCAGGAGAGGGAAGGGCTGGAGCAGGAGCTCCCAGGCACTTGTCTCTCAGACACTACAGAAGAAAGGTGCTGACATCCTCCGCTTTGGGTTGCTTCCAAATTATCACCCATCAGGAGACTTAGCGGAGGGTCTGTATCACTCTTGATGGGAAAGCGACCACCAAGCAAATGGCAGCTGAGCTGCGTGGCAGGGCCCCAGCTGAAAGCACCACCAGCTCATGTGTGCTGAGCCCGGGTGCTCCACGCCTAAGCTGGGGTGCGGGCAGTCCTGCTCACATGTGGTTAAAAATGTTTAAAAAAGCAGTGCAAAGTCAAATGCAGCAACAAAGGCAAATCAGGTCCTGGGCTGCACCTGCAGGGCCATTACTTGCAGAGACAGAGGTGTGGTCATCCCACTCTACTCAGCACTTGACAGCAGCAGCAGGAGTACTGTGTCCACATCTGGTCACCACCATTCAAAAATGGCACGGACTGACTGGAGAGGGTCCAGAGAGGGTCCAACAGAGAAGATCAACAGGCTGGAAAACCTGCCTTCTGAGGAAAGACTGAAGGCATTGGATCTCTTCTCCCTGGAGAAGAAAAGGCTCAGAGAGGACCTCACACAATGTTTCAGCACTTAAAGGGCAGCTACTGGGAGGATAGAGGCTTTCTCTTCACAAGGAGCCACGCGATGAAGACAAGGGGTACAGGCTGCACCAGGAGAAGTTTTATCTCAGTAGAAGAATTTTCTGCAGTGAGATCAGTCATTCACTGGGACAAGCCCCTGAGGGACGTTCTAGAGTCCCCATCATGAGAGGTTTTCAAGATGTGATTGGGCAAGGTGCTAGATAATCTCTTGTAATGTCCCTTTCCCATGGAAGGTTGGACCAGATGATCTCTCAAGGTCCTTCCAACCTGGGCTGTTCTATGATTTTATGATTCAGTGATTCACTTTGTTCTTCAAGTCTATTAATGGTCAGCTGTTACCTGTTTGCTCTGCCACCCATTTGCTCAGGCTGGAGAAGGACTGCAAAGTGGATAGGTAGAGAAGAGATTTAAAGGGTGTTTAGGTTACACAACCACTCCAATCATGGACAGCCAGGTCCCCACCAGCCCTTGGTACATCTCAGCCTCATTGGGATTTTCTTAGGAGTGTGATTCATAGCTTCATGGAGGTCAGCAGATGGGCTGTATTAGCAGTGGCAGTGCTGGGGAATATCAGAGTGTGATGCTCTGACACTGCTCATGGCTTGGGCAATGAAGGATGCCCCGGCACCTCCGAATCAGCCACAGTGCTGTAAGTGAAGCCTCTCTATTAAGGGGTGTAGAGCAGGAAGCTGGGTTGCTATCAGGCCAGGTAATCATGGCAAGATGCTGTACCATGTTTCCCTGGAAGGCATGGATGGAGTGACCTCCCTCCTGGCACCGATTACCTTCACCCTGGGCATGCTGTTTGGGAAATGGAGGTCCTCCTTAGCTGAGGAAGTCGCTGCTCCCAAAGCTGCTGGAGGGTTTGCATCCCCGCAGCAAGGCTCTGTGGCGTGGAGCTCCCTTTCTTCCTTCCCAGGCTCTGACAGCCTGTAATCATTTTATCTCTCAGCATTAATGGCAGCAAGCAATAAACTTGCATCCTAATTATTGTAATTATTTCTTTCTTTGTACGTCAGCCTTGGTAACGATGTTTTTACAGCTGATGGGATGGAAGAGGGGAGAAAAGAAATATTGTCACAGTAATGAAGAAAGAGCAACGAGTATACTCCTTTCCATTCTCTTTCCTCAAGGTTTTAAAGCCCACTTGAGCTTCCTATTCTCTGAGGTCCCAGAAATTAGCAGTGATTGTCCTAATACTGCAAAGTAGCAGCAATCTAGGACTAAATTTGTAATTGATCTTAAGTACCTACCTGCCAGCATAGCCCCAGAGGTGCATGAATGTCTCCAAAGTCCCCTGCGCACATAAGTACCCACTGTGTACAAAGAACTGCCTATTTCTTGATAGCAGAAGCTCACTGTTTTGCTCAACCTCTGGCATGACTTACAAGCTAAGTGTTTTACCAGTCTTGTCTATGGGAATTGCATAGAGAGGGGGAGAAGCTGCTGTAATCACCAGTTACAATTCACATGGTCTTTCAGAGGATGAGATTCAGCCTCCGTTTCTTCCCCAACGCATTAGCACCATAATGGGAGGCTGGTCCCAGCTGCTGGGCAGGAATTTCTTTCCATGATGTAGCCCAGGTGCTGGAGAACAAGAGCAGCATTTGCCCACCTGCTGTAACCCTTAATCCAGAGCATGGGCTGGGGAGGAACCCAGACCCACAGCATTTTGGGAATCTGAGCTTGGCTGCTGAGCTGCTCTATGGTGGCAGCAGCTCTGGCTCAGATCAGCTGTTACTAAGCATGGGATAGAAGAGACCTTACTAGAAGAAATGTGGGCAGCTAAGATACCACACAGAAACTTGTAAAGCACCCAGGTCCCTGTTCACATCACAAGATGCCCAAGTGGACTCCAGGCATTTAAGGCCAGACTTCACCTAGGAACTGGCGGTTGCTCAGCTCCTGTTCCCAGGGTCAGCTACACAGAGGTCTCCACACAGTGTCCTCCCTCTGTCCTTCCCATTCATCCTGTCCAGGTCAAAAGCTCCGTGCAGAACAGTCTCACCATGTAATGAGCAGGGAGTATCAGACAGTCCCCTTGTGGAAATGGTGACAGCCACTAAGGTCGTCTCCTGTGCTGGTGTGAGATGCTGTCATCTACACTAGCATGTTCACGTGAGTAAATTAAAGCTTATTAGAGGCCATTCATGGGCTCTGAGCCTTGATCATGAACACTGATGGAACCAGCCTCAGGCTCCAAGCTCAACACTAATATTTCTTATAATTGCCCATTATTGAGAGTTCTGCAGCCAAATCTGTCTTAGAGATCTTTTCTGTGATAGGGAGTTTGCTTGGGTTTTCCCACTTCACCCAGCAAAACTGCTAAATTAACTGGTGTATGGGTACTGTTTGAATGACTGATCAGCATTTCATTAGAGAACCAAGGCAGCAAAACTGCTGTATACAGCAGTTCATCTCTGACATTGGATTGTCTTCACCCAGCACATCCCAGACAGTATCCCAACTGACATAAACTTCCATCTCCTTCAACTTCACTAATAAGAAAAACGAGTGAAACACAAACAGCAACTGAGCAGCCCCTCAACCACATCAGGGATGTTTCAGTACATGGTGAGATTGTCCTTCCCCCCTTCTCATGCTGTATTTTGCAAGCTGTATTTCCCAGCCTGTCTTGCTTTTAAACAGTAACTTGTTCCAGTGTAGATCTGGGCTTCACACCCCCCAACAAATATCTTAAATACTAAACTGTGGCTTAGTTTACACATTTGTCTGATTTACTGGGTTGGCTGGTCCTGCCACCTCTGCCTCCCTCCAGGCCATAAAGGACCTGAGCCCTGGCAGGAGTCCTGGCCCGTCAGTGCCTCTCTGCCACCAGCTCTGGCTCTTCAGACATGGGCTCGTTCAGTCTCAGAGCCCTCTTTCAGGATGACACTCTCTTTACACAAGTCCTCATTCTTCCCATTTCTCCCTGACGTTTCAAAAATAATTACCAGTGGTTCAGTAAGTTCATTAGCAAACTCCCTTAGGACCCTGGCTATGTATCATCCAGCCCTGCTGATTTGTGGATAGGCTCTAATCAAGTGTTTCAAGTCTCTCTCTCCTTCCTCCTCCTTTCAGATTAGCAGTTATTTTGACAAGATTCTCATTATTTCCTATTTCCTGGCGGTACCCAGGGACTGGGCTTAAGTCCTCACTGTTGTCATTGTGGGTTTATTTTTAACCTCAGGCTCAGCTTCTCCGCAAGGGCAACAGAGTTTTGTGTTCTTCAAAAACTCGTGGCTTTGTCAGTGCCACTTTAGTCTCACTTCATCCTGGGTCTTCTGGTGCTCTCTGTCTTCTTTCTACCTTTATCATTTCTTACTCTTCTTCTTCCCACTGCTCCAAAATTAGCCAGAAGAAATGACAGCATTACAGCCCTTCCACATTCTTAGATATAGGCCCCCTTCTTTGCTGCAATTAATTTCTTGTCTTCCTTTCCTTATTTTTCTCCCTGCTGACCTCTGATGTGTATACACTTTCCAAGTCTCCATTTTCATTCCCAACACAACCATCCACTGGCTTCTGTTGGAAGGGACCCCACTACCAAAAAAGCCACTGACAGCCCCATCCATCTTAACAACATCTTTAAATGTGGGGGAGGAAACTCAGATTTACCAGCAGATGGAAAACACAGCTGCCTCACTTTCGGGTTCCCCCTGTGCAGGGGGAAGATCTCAGCCCCTCATTGTCCATCTCCATTAGCCCAAAGTGAGTGTTATGCCCTGCAGACGACTGCTGAAGATGATGAGGTACAAAGTGGAAGGAGGAAGAAGAGATGAGGTTGAAGGGCAATTTTTCTTCCAAATACCTTCCACAACTCTGCACCTTCCCTCCTATCAGGAGCCTTCAACCCATGGGATTAGCCCAGCCTCATTATCCTTGATTTGCAAGAGATGTCTCAAGTCAAACACTTTCCTCTGAAAAAAGCAGCAGGGTTTTTTGTCTTTAGTCGCCAATGTCCAGCTCCTCTGCAGTCCCTCTGCCGCACAACCCCAGCCATCAGATCTATCTGACCCAGGCTGGCTTTCCACTTACCACCACCCTTCCTGCGCTTGAGGACAAGGTCAGCAGGAACCCCAGGCTCCCCCAGCACTGCATGGCTGTGGAAGGGGCTGAACCAGCAGGGCGTTTCTTAGAAGGTTTTTGTCCCCCACTTTGCAGCATTCATTGATAATTAGAGGAGTAATTATAGGGTTTATTCCAACCAAGGCATCAGGGACCCCGAACTGCTTGGATTGCTTTTGCATGTGATGGTGTTACAGGGATGCATTGTCCTGCTGCATTTGCTGCAGATTGGTAGGTGGGCTGGAGCATCTTACTTGGAGTAACTGGCCTCTGTTGTTTAAATTAGAGACAACATTTACCTACCTGGCGGGGGCACAAAAAGCATGAATTTGGGGGAGAGCAAGGGAGAAGTAGGAGAAGCACCTGCACAGCTTCACATAAATGAGAATAAAAGGTGTATTCATAGTTTACCCCTTGTAACGCAAGGTTGGGTTTGTTTTAAGCCTGAAAAGAAAATTGCTGGGTAAGAAAACTAACTCAAACTTTGTTTGTTTTTTATGAATGAAGCGCTGTGGTTCTGGATGGAAAAATTTATGCCACTGGTGGGATCGTTAGCAGCGAAGGACCTGCCCTGGGAAACATGGAAGCCTACGACCCTAAAACAAACACGTGGACACTTCTGCCAAATATGCCCTGCCCTGTTTTTCGACATGGCTGCGTAGCAATCAAGAAGTACATCCAGAGTGGCTGATGTTACGCAGGAGTTGGATGGAGAACTGTTTATACCTGTTGAAAGCAGGCAAGGAGGATACTACTACTAAGGAAACAAAAGCAGCAAAGCCAGCCAGTGAACATATTGCTCTAAAGTCTTGAATAGTGTCTACATTGAATGTAGAAAAATCATCCTCACCTTTTGGTGAACAAGGAGCAGAGAGCTCCGTGCTATGTAAGATAATTGTAACTTAATAATACAAGGGTGTCACTAGATGTTATAGTGGCACTTGTTCTGGACATCGGCTTTTGGTCAACCCAGGTGCAATAGAATTTCACATATTTTTTAAGCTGGGGAAGAGAAGAAAAAAGAAAATCTGCATTTTACTTTAGAGTTCAAGCTTGATTCTTAAAATAACCATGCAGATTAGTTTTACTATTACACTTTAGGCATCAATCTATTTGAAAGGTCAAAGTGTCCTTACCACTTTGATTCCTACATTTGTTTTTAACAAATACATGCTTTTCAATACCAATGACTGAGAGGAATCTTGTGTGACAGATGGCTTACGTTGATGTCAGTCTTCCATCAGATCAAACAAATCTTTCAGTTCTCTAGAGCAGAGCCCGGAAGGGAGGTGAGTTGGGACTGGGGAGAATTGGTAATATATTCGGTTTTAAAAGATTAAAAACAAAACAGGTCTGTTGGGCCAGATGAGTTTCTGCTCTGGGTGATGCTTGTGTGCACACATGTGGCCATGCCCACAGGCCGGGGGGGTCTTCTAAACTGCTTCTGCCCGCTTTCAGCTTATGAGCGAACTTGGCAGTGCTTGATTTCCATAACGCAAAATGAAAACAGTTTTGATTCCAGAGGCATTCTCCTGATAAACCGGAGAGTTGGGATCCCATCCGGAGATTTGATTGGAATACTGTTAAAATGCAGAGTGCAGTGTGGGACATCGTTTTCATCACATGGAGAAGGTGGCTCCTGTTGCTGCTGCATGCTCAGTTTTGGCTCTCAACCAAAATTCCTTATGTTGGGATATATGCCACTATCTTTTATGTAAAGTCTGAGAAGTTTTTTATTTTACTTTTTGGGTTTCCCCATAGGTGTGGGAACCTTCTTCTTCTCTTATTTACATATTTTAAACACACGAGTTTAAATCCCATGGTAGAAAAACGCATAGACTTAAGTCCAGTATAAGAGACTTAAAATGATTACTATGTAGAGTTGTAAGTATATGCACAGCACAGGGGTTATATTTTTATATATATTAAAATATTGTCTATCCAGAGAGCATTGTGATGTGGAAATTCTTTATAAATTTATACATGAAAGGATCAAACAGGAGATGGACCGGGTAACACAGAGGGGACAGGAGAAAGCAGCTTAAAATTCACAAACGGGAAGTAACCCCTAGCTGAGGATTGTACAATTTCTTTCCAAGTCGAGGGAAAAATTTGCCATACTTGCCTTTGCAGACTCAAATCCCAAATGCCATGCCAATTATTCGAGGAGATTCCTGTACAGGGTGTGGGTGAGGTCTTACAGTCAATATCTAGTTGAATTTCATACCAAATAACGCTAGCCTTTTTATAGGGAGGGAGGTCTGCCTACAGCTTTGGGGAAATCAATGCAGATGGTTCACTAATCATCTTATTTTATTAATAATCGTTTATAAAATAAAAATAAAAGACATTTGTATCTTGCAGTATTTAAAGTGCTCAAGTCAGCTGAGTCAAGCTATAGGGTGACTCAAGTCTCTCATTTTGACAGTGAGGCTCCAGCCTTTGTTATGCAGTTGTTTTATTTATTCTTTAAAGAAAAAAAAAAAAAAAGTAATAATAAGCACAACAAAATTATATACTAGTATGTCATTTAAAGTATTTATGTCAAACAGGGTGCAAGTGTGAACCTAAAGATTGGAGCACAAGTTTCTAACTGCCTGGGGCAGGACTAATTTTAGTGTTGGTGTGTGTCTACCTCCAAAGGAGGTGCTACCTGTCAACAAGACCTAACACATTCAACATTTCCAATTTAGCTTATTTCTTCATTTCTCACACTGGAACAAAACTGGCTATTTCTGTGAATAATATTAAAAACAGGGTTATCTGTAATGGTATTGTATATAGTTTATGTTTACTGTTAAGTTCTTGTTATATTATAATAAATATATTTATAGACCTAGATTCAGCATCCAGATTGGATTAATTCTGTCACGAACGACCAAGAAGCAACACTGCATGAACAGTGACTCCAGGTTTCATCCCAGTCATGGATGAAAGTGTGTGTGTTCCATCCAGCTATCTTCCCTCGCAAATCCCAAAATTCATTGCTGATACTTAAAAGCTCCACAGAACTTCCATTGCTGAAACTTAAGTAGCTTCCAATGAACTTCCATTCTTATTCCAGAAAAAGTTCTTGGAAGTGATTCTGTATTTTATTCAGCAAGACTGTTTCTTCTTCACCCATTTTCCCAAACTTACTATTCAGGAAAAAGGGCTCAAGGTACTTTAGGAAAGTATCCTGAAAATAGAGCAGTGATAAACAGCTTTGTTGTTGTTGAAGTTTTTGTTTTACATGAAGGTTAGGATTTGTACTGTGCTGCTGCTGCAGTGTCTGACAGATAAAAGCTGCTTCTGCCCTATGGTCAAAATTCCTTCATATCTGGAGTGGGAGTTCTGTATCTCACTGGATACATCTTTCAGAGAGCACTTAAGTGCAGCCGTTCATGGTTTCTTTGATGTTTCATTAGGGTGCCATCTGGTAGTTGTAAAACTGGATACGGAACAAAGATGTGCCAAATACAACTAGTCTCAAACACCACCGCAGTGGAACATTTCAGCTGGATCTTAGGAGGCAATATCTGCTGTGCACATTAACAGAAAGAATCTAACATCTATTGAAACTGTCTCCAGCTCTTACAGAGTACATCTGTGCAAGTATTTAAGAGCATGAAACACAGTTTTTAGCCAGCTTCGTGGATCAGGCCGCACAGCCTATGAAGATTACCAGAAGCCTTTCGATTCACTGTCACACAACCCTGCTGCAACAATCCACACCAGCTGGAATGAGTTGCCAGCCTTTTCATCAACACTCTGCAAAGATCCTTACTCAGCACTAGTCACTAATACTGGGTAGGACGAATAAGATGCAGGCTATTTGCTTTACTTGTCTGTGGAAATCATTTTAGTTCCCCTCTGGGAAGCTGCTGAGCACTTTCATCAAATGAATCGTGTGCACCTCTGAAAGCTTTAAGAAATTCAGGGATAGGCTGGGTCAGCCTGGCTGTGATAAACACTCTTTGTCCACTGGCTTCACTCTGCCCTGGCTTACCTGGGAAGGAGGGTGATCTCCAAATGGGGCTGTTGGCTGTGTTCAGATAATCAGCCACCCCTGTCAGTTTACACAATCATCCACCTTTCTCCCTTTGTATCATCTAGTGGCAAGCACGCTGTTCTAATAAAGCCTCGGCAACCCCATCTTTTAATGAGCTGCAGCTTGGAGTTAAGGCTGAGCTTAGCGCAGGGCAATAATAATAATAATATAAGCAAATTATAATGTTCATTACACTACAGCTTGCCTTTGGTGGAGTCTGTACAAACTGAACGTGAGCACAAGCACCCATGTTCTGCAGCTGCAGGGATTCAGGGATTAGCTGGAAGAGGAGCTGCAGCCTGAGCTTCCGCCTAACTTCACGAGCACCATTGTGTTTAATGGAGAGACAGTAAATGCCCAGACTGCTTCCAGTACTTATCCTCCCACCTGGCTTCTCATGAGGAACTTCCCTGAGTAAACTGACTGATCTCAAAGCTTTTCTCTGCTGTCTCACACGCAAGGGCAAGGCCTCAGAATCATCCTGCCTTCCACTGCCAACTGAAAGAGGTGACTTACTATATATAATGGGGGATAAACCTACAAAACAGCACATGAAGTAAAGTCCTGGCAGGCTGTAGCCAGTGCCAGGCCCCTAGGAAGTCACTGACTCTATCCACTATGACATTCTTACAACTTGGCATGCTAATACAAGGTTCTTAACCTGGATGAGGCCTTGAAGCTCACCCATTTAATACTTTCTTTCCCATCTGAAGTCAGCTAAATGCAGGAGCTGAAACATGGTTTTGGCTGAAGTTGAGGCACTAGCACTTACAGGAAGGCATCAGTAGGTTCCCATCATCAGGCAGTATTCTGGGTCAGTAACATTAAAGAAAAGTCCAGAAAGAAAACGGTCTGGAGGGAAGCAGATGGACGTGTCTCAAGCACAGTGTTCCCATCACTCATTACATTAAGCTGGACAGCAATACCAGAACACTGCTTTTCCTCTGAAAAGCCCATCTGTTGAAGGCATGATTAAACATTCGCTGAGATTAGAATTCATGAAAGCAGGAGCTGCCATGGCAGGCTCCTTAGCTGAACCGTGCAAGCCTGACAGCCACAGCAGCACCGTCTCCAGCTGCTGGAGACTGTACCTGAAAACCAACTCTCCCTTTGCTAGTCATCGGTGGTTTTGCTTTTGGTAACACACTGCTTTTTGTAATTCCTGTTTAGCCAGCAGATTTCTTAAAGAGTAACAAATTCCACTTTATCTGAACAAATTCTGCTTCGTTTGGTAAGAGGCTTTACACACAGAATTACATGTTTTGGCTCTGTTACTACCTGGGAGAAGGAAGCTCCAGTGCTGTCATCAAGCCTAATCTGATTCTGAGTTTTTCATTAGTGGTGGTCTACACAATGGAAGTTTGAAGGGCTGCCTGCTGGGTTTAATTTCATCATCTGTTATTTTGACCAGCATTCTCTTTTCCTTTGGAGCTCATCTCCCGAGATTCATACTGGCACCAGTATCCAAGCCTTTCACAACCTGTCCAGAGAACAGCACTGTTAACCCAGGGGTTTTTAGCAGCTTGACAGGCAACTTCAGCATGTAGCTTGTAAGCAAATTACAGAAGTAGGAATTGTGATGACAGCTGGGGCTGAGCTGAAGATTACTTCAAGTCATGCCTCGCACCACAGGCGATGCACATCCTTCCTCCAGCATCGTGACTATCAGTGCCCATTTCTCACATTTTTGTGGCTAAAGAGCACGCACCTAGCAGAGGTCACCAGTGACTTTTCCTACATGAGCTTCAGCTTCCCACCTCATTAAAGAAAAATGTGTTAATTACAATAATCAGAGGTAGAAAGGAACCAGATCCTCCCACATACAGGGAACTTAAAGCAGTCCCTAATTTGTAATGCAATGTCCTCGTGCTTGTGGACAGCATCAGAGTAAGGATCAGTGAACTGAACAGTGAGGGTGACGTACCAAATGCTTTAAGAGTATAATGAGCATTATGCTCTACCAGAAGCACTGTCCCTCCACTCAGGTAAAAATAATTAGATCTTGCAAAGCAAGCATAAATTTTCCAAGCCCACTGGAATTTCTGTAGCCACTCCATTTCCATTAAAAGGGAGCATTTTTTAGTAAGTCCTTTACTTTCATGTCCAATGAATGCAGTACTCCATTACTTGTTGGTATCAAGTTCAATTTTACCTGCTTCATTATGCTCAGCTTTTCTGCAAGCTACCTCTTCGTGTACTGGAACATATAAATTCCACAAACCGTTCCCAGGGAAAATGAAGAGTGGGAATGTGGCAGAAAGTGCTCGGGAATGACTCACATTTGTGTTTCCTACTTGGCAAGAAGTATGCATTCTCTATGGGGATTAAGACAGCCAGAGGACATAGTACCTGGAGATGGTAGACTTTCCCTAGCGAATAAGGGTTTCATATTCAGGAGGTAACCTAACATCAACAATTCCAGAAAGCCCAGAAGTCTCTGCCTTGCTGATACTCATTTTTAATAACACGAGGGTATTTCCGAGATAATGCTGATAACGTGACAGTTATCAAAAGGGCAAGTGAAATGATTGGGTAATTACAGGGCATTCACCTGACATCAATCCCAGATGAAAATAGAAAGATGGTATCTAACTAAACTGATCATGAATCAAAGAGATAAGAATAAATACAATGATCTGCTAGAAAATCAGCTGTATCACACAAACCTGATCTCATTTTCTGACAGGATTATAGATTTGATTGATAAAGTAATAGATTTTCAACAGCATGTGACAAAATACTTCAACTTTCTCACTCTACAGTATTCAGACAGCATGTATTAAACAGGCTATGAATAGGCAGATTAATTGAAGACTATCTAATCTGAGTAATTCTCAATTTGGTATTATCAGGTTATTTCCAATGGCGCAATCCTCTTCTTCCAAAGTTCTTGAAGGAAAATGTTGACATTAATCACTAGTCACAGACTGGTGGAAACACAGAGTAGCAGAGCAAAAGACAAGGAGGAACAAATAAGGCATATGTATCGTGCTGGCTCAGACCACTAATCAAAACTTCTTCCATAAAGCTAAGCAGGACCTCAGAGAGCTGGGAATGAAGAAGGCTGATGTTCAGGATGGAGAATAGCACCATGAAAAGCTGTAAGTCTGAGAAGAGTCAAGCAACAAGCGCTCCCAGCCCAATTTCTTGGCATAAAAAGACTAAATTGATCTCTGAATGTGTAAAAATGGGAAGAGTGAGTAGGAATCAGTGATTTTTAGCTCTATATATGGCATTGGTGGGACCAATGCTGGAATGTCCCATCAATTTCCTCCATGAACAAATGTTTTAGAAGTTGTTGAAAAATTGACCTGCTGCAGAAAAGAGCCACAAAATCGACTTAAAGGCTGAAGGAAAAACGCAGTGAAAGCCATAAAGAGTTCATTCTGCTCAGGGAAAGAAGACTGAGAGGCTACTTGATCACAGTGCATTAGTAACTTTGTGGGAAGGAAAAAAAAAATCTATGAAGAGTCTTGAACATAGAAGACAAGAAGCGGTGCCTGAAGTAGAAGCCAGACCAAAACAAATGAGGAACAAGGCATGTGTTTCTACTCACGAGCTTAACCACTTGAGAAAAGGCTCAGAGAGGAAGGCAGATGTACAAACTGCAGATCAAGTCAAGATGCCTTTCTGGAAAAGACTGTTGAGCCACACAGAAGACAGTACCACATGCACAGGGTCATCTAAGTCATACACGCCACAGCACCAGATTCAACAAGCCAGTGTTTTCTGCTGACATTATTCTCAGTAAATAAAACCCAAATTTTTGTGACAAATTGCTAAACATTTAAATCATTATTAGGTGTCAGCTCATTTTCATTTCCAAAATTTATTCTCATGTATTTAAAAGATTAGCACTGTAAAATTTATGCTCAGCTTGTGCTTCTGTGCCTATGCTCTGCATCTGGTGAAAATGAAGCTTTTTATTAAAAACAACCTTTCTGCCTTCTGGATATGCGTTACATTTTAGAGCTAGACTCTGAAGCACTCTGATCCCGAAATAAAGGCTAGATGTTAATTTTAAACTAGTTACATCTCCATGCTTCCTGAAAATGTAGTCTTACATGCTTGTATTTCCAATACTTCAAATGTCTACGAAAACCAGTCATTTCATAGAATCACAGAATGGTTTGGGTTGGAAAGGACCTTAAGATCATCCAGTTCCAACCCCCCTGCCATGGGAAGGGTCACTTTCCACTAGATCAGGTTGCTCAAAGCCCTGTCCAACCTGGTCTGATGTTAACAGTCACATACGTATGATGGTTCACATTATGTTTCCTTTACATCACTAAACCTTCTACAATGTCACAGAGCATGCAGTGGGCATAGCTTCAACACTCATTTCAGAATTACATTCATTAGGAACCCAAAACAGAACAGCAATTTCTCCTTCCACATCTCCAAACTCAGGGATCACTGTTCTTCCAGTTAGCTCCCACAGACACAGGGGATTCTACAAGATGTACTTTAGTCTGCAAGAGAATGCAGGATCTTTACAACAGAACTAGAGCTGGGATTCTGAAGACGACAAATAGTTCCTTAGCTAAAACATTAATTTATTTTCCTTCTACAGCAGAAAGACTCCATTTCTCAGCAAATTAATGTAGTCCAAATTTAACGTATTTTCTAGGATTAGTTCATCTTCTATATTTTGGTCTTGTCTCTACTTCTGCTGAATAAATACTTCAGAGGAAGCCCTTTTGAAGCTTCCCCAAGTCATTCCTTCCTCTCAGTCTAAAGTCCCCAGGCTATCAGGTCACCTTCTACAGACTGCTATTTCATGCAGATACAGTCAAACATCTCTGCTTCATAGAACAATACTAACTTTACACTGATGCAAAGGGGTTTTCATCATGATGCCATTCATCTCAGGACGACAAGTGGTGTGAGCATTCCAGCAGCCATCCAGTCTCA
This sequence comes from Bolborhynchus lineola, assembly GCA_025448015.1. NCBI lineage: Eukaryota > Metazoa > Chordata > Aves > Psittaciformes > Psittacidae > Bolborhynchus > Bolborhynchus lineola. Next base: position 41,620 of record JAOEHX010011527.1, read on the forward strand.
GGGAGCTGCACATTTCTCACATGTACTCTGCCAAATTCCTGACTGCTGAAAGACACAAGTAAATCAAAACATGGGGAGGAGTCCACCACAGCAGAACCAACTTGACTTCTGCAGTACTCCAACACATCCTAACTGATGTCCCACCACTGATACCCCAAATGCAGAGACTGAACGACTTCCTCTGCTCTCAACCTGCCCCACTCTTGTAGTTGAATGTGAGGAGCCTTCTAACACAGCTTAACTCCAGACTACCTTTTGCACCTAAAAGCAGCTTTATTCCAGGTCAGCATCCATGTATCAGTAAACCTTAGTGGCCTGGTTTACACTAACACTCCACTAAAAGTGGTAAAACCATTTTACATTTTAGCTTGTAATATTTTTGAAGGAAAAAGGATTTTCCCTACTATTAAAGTAAGGCTCAATACAGTGTAAGTCAAATGCATTCCTGAAATAAATCTAATTAAGTAGTAGTCACAGCCATTTTCTGGCTGTCGGTTCAACTGAAAGAGACTCCCTATGCAAATGTTCACACTGTAAAAAAAACTACATACCTAGAAATGTGATGAGGCTGAATTAATTAGTGTTAAAGTTTATAATCACTCATTTTTACATAATAGTTACATGACCACAAGTGACGCATAAAAGGAGAGGAAAAAAAATGAAGTGTTTGGCTTCATTAATCAGTTCCTAAGTTCACTGTTTTAGCTTGCAGAATTTATTCACATGCAGTGCTAGCTTAAAACACCATATACTACAAGTCCAAATCCTACTCAAATTACACAACAATGGGATCTCATTTTTAATTTATTTAAATAAATTATCTGAGGAGCTTAAAGGAGGAAACACAGGATCTGCAGCACTGAAAATTTAAGGAAATATGGGAAATAGCATTTCAAAGCTACATGCAAGGCAGAAACCAACAGCAGAAGGAAGCAGTGTTAATCACTGAACACTTGACAAATATGAGCGTAACACAAGCTTACACTAAGGCTTTACTAGAAACACGCAATGCAACCCAACTATTCCTCATTAATTCCCGCTTTTGAAGCACCACTCCAAGTTCACGGAGTATTTTTACACACATCCTTTTGTCAATGCCGAAATAAAGCACAGTTTCTTCCCTTATGACTGATTATTTTTACAGTCACTGTCAGAAATCAGGCTTGGAACTATCCTCTTTGTTACTATGACCATCACCATGCCTGCAAGGCAGAAACAGATATCCAAGACCTCATACCCTATGCTCCTCATTCACAGAGCGCAAACCCCTTGGATGGTGTGAAACCATAGTGCTGGCATCTGCAAGGCTGTTCAGACACAAACACCACATCTGACCATACTGATACACATTAGTCCAGGCTGTCACGGATCAACTTCACTTTCATATTTATATAGTAATTTACATAATAGTGTATTTAATATCTAATTCTGGTTTCAAATCTGCATATAACAGTAGAATCAGAGTCATGAATTAAGTTACTGCTACCCTGTTCCTCAAATAGCCTTTTGCCCAGGAGCCAGACAGTACACAGAAAGGAAGAGGAAAATGAGCAGGTCTGATTTATGTTCTATACCTCAAGACAGGCTGCAACAGATCTTTAGTACAGCTTCTCCTACTCTGTTCCACATTATATATAAATCACATGCAGTTTGTTAATTCCAGATAAATCGCTAATGAGTAAAATGGGAGTTGACTCTTCACTTCCATAATCTCTAGCAGCTTCTTACTCTCCTATGCATCCTCCTATTTGGGGGAGGGAGGAGAACTAAAGGAACTTCTAGAAACATTAGAAGCTCATCTTAAAAAAAAAAAATAATCAAAACCTGTCAGAAAGTAGAACCACTTTGATAAACAGCAAGGAAAGAGAACACTTCCTTAAAACATCACTAATGAGAAACCCTATTAGTTGGATGCTGACGTACTGTAAGTGGTCCTGGGTGGTAATCTGCAACTGAACACAGAGTGTGACTTTAAAACAATTAACATTATTCACTTGCCAACATGCAATGCTAATTTCACTTCTTCAGTCAAAATTAATAATAGAAGCTTTTTCTTTAATGGACAGATACTGCAAGCAAAAGTTATGGATTAAACCACTCTAAACAGCAAGATCTCTAAACAGCAAGATCCCTAAACAGCAAGATCCCAGAGTAAAACATCTGAACCTCGAAAT
>JAOEHX010011529.1:0-24013 GCA_025448015.1 Bolborhynchus lineola
CCTTATCATTATTATTATTGGTGGTAGCAGCAGTGGTTTGTGTTATACCTTAGTTACTGGACTGCTCTTATCTCAGCCTGTGGGATTTACATTCTTTTGATTCTCCTCCCCATCCCTCCAGGAGCGGAGGGAGGAAGAAAGGGGGAGGAGTGAGTAAGCGGCTGCATGGTTCTGAGTTACCAGCTGGGCTTAAACCACAACAGGAATAAAACTAATTCATGTTTCTGTAGATAGAAGTGGAAGAATCGATTTCTCCAACACAAGTGACATCCGATGCTCCTGCTTTCCCAAGTTTGAACGTCTCCTGTCCCAATGGACTAGTAATAACTTTCCTTGGTGAAAGTTTTGGAGGTTAGTTTTCTGAGCCACTGCAGAGTAAGGAATTTAAACCAAGTTAAAATTACAGAAGAAAATAGTTTCTGCCTTGATGGATTTCGATGTAACAGTATGACCAGTTTAATGTCCCAGTTTGCTAAGTCTCTCAAAATGTCTATTTAATGGTATTTGCAACATAAATAATGTGTTTCAATGAAAACAAAATTAAAATCTAGAATGACAAGTTATTGGACGTAACAGATTGGGAGCAGGGAAACAGCAATCCTAAAAAGCACATAGGAGTCATGTTGAGTGATCAGTTGAATCTGCATGTATATTGGAATATAGAAAAATACACATCTTAAGTTCATAATTCATAAATGCATATATATATACGCACAGACATATATATATATATATATATATATGAATGGATGCCAGATGTCGTTTAATACCTGAGTACAACAAATCTGTCCAGCCCAGGCTGTATTGGACATTTTGACTATGTGAAAATAGATCAGCACAACTTCAGAGGTAGCCATATCCAGGAATAGAACAGATTTATCACACCCCAAGTAGATGCCAGTAGTAATTCCAACACACCCTATGTGTGAGCTGTTGCATAAAACTTGGAGTCATTTGTCTTCCTGGCAACTGATGAAACAACATACCTCTTAAGAATCAGCCAAGCAGTAAGACCAGTGCATGTAAATTAACAAAAAATAAGAAATTCATATTAAATAGCATTAATAAATGTAATATGGTACACAAGGATCCAGCATAAACTTATAATCATGTGAGAGAGGAATGTCTGGATTATATGTGGAGGGCCACATTGATCTGAACTGCTAGTAAAGGCTTTCCTCATTTTTCTTCTCAGATATCTTTTCCCTTTTTATATCAAAATCATAGAAACATAGAACAGCCCACCTGGGAAAATCCTCTAGTCCAACCTTTTGTAGAAAAGGGAGCCTAGATGAGATCATGTAGCACCCTGTCTAGTCACATCTTGAAAACCTGCGGCAATGGGGTCTCTACCACATCCCCAGGGAGATTGATCCAGTGAATGATTGTTCTCACTGTGAAAAATCTCTTTCTTATATGGAGATGAGACATCTCCTGGTGCAACTTGTACCCATTGTTCTTTGTCTTCTCCATGTGGCTCCTTATGAGGAGAGAGCCTCCATCCTCTTTGTAGCCACACTTTAAGTACTAGAATACTGTGAAGAGGTCCTGTCAGAGCCTTCTCCAGGGAGAAGGGATCTAACTACTTCACCCTTTCCTCACAGGACAGGTTCTACAGCCCTTTTAACATCTCCGTGGCCCTCCCTTGGACCCTGTCCAGTCTGTCTGCATCTTTCTTGAATTGTGGAGGCCAGAACTAGACACAGTACTTCACGTGCAGCTTCATAAGTGCTGGATAAAAGTGGGATGATCTCATCTCTGTCTCCACTAGTAAAGTCCCTACAGATGCAGCCAGCCTGCCAGATTTTTCCAGTTTAGGGTAAATGTGTTCTGATCAGTCTGGTATGAAGTAAAGATGCAGAGGGTTTTCAAACGTACACAGTTTGGCAAAGAGCATAAGTTGAAATGTTGAACAGATGAGGTGAACAGCAAATAAGGACTCATCCATGTCATCTTGTGACACACCTACCATGATTGTACTCATGCATATACTCAACACACTGCCATAAATTAATCTAGAAACTTTATTTGTTCTAGTAGACAAAAATATCTAATTTCATTTTCTATACAAACTCAAACTTGGTGAGACTCAGGAAGTTTTTTTTCATCTTTATAGGCAGTTAGAAAATTCCTCTCACCTAATGTCAGTCTTTCAAAAGTTCAGCATCCATAACAAATCCATCCTCAAATTTCCCATATTTTCTTTTGGAAAACACCCTCCACAGGAGGATGTTTTTGAGTTTCTGAGTAGATGACTGTTTTGAATTATTCTCCAGAAAACAGACTCTGTCACTTACTCTGTGGATTAGAGAGGAAACCAAAGAGGGTTAGTCTTACTTGCCTAAAGTTGCATAATTTCTGCAGAAACCATGATGCTGTGTGTTTAGCACTGTTTGAATATGCTGTGCAGTATTAAGTAATTCAGAATTTGGTTTCATATTTGAAAGGTGAAGCCACTGCAGCTGAAGTTGAGAAAGAGGTGGTAAAGGAAAGGGAGGCCAAAGCAAATGAAGACAAGGAAGAGGAGGCCAAGTCAAACAAAGAAAAGGAGGGAAAGTTTATGGATACAAGAGAGGAGGAAGAACATGAAGTTACAAGGAGTGAAATAAAATGTGAAGACACTGAAAGAGAACAGGACAAGGAGCCCATTTGGGAAATTCTGATTAGGCAGAGTTATCCCCAAAATGTAAAGAATTCTCATCTATATACATCTGTGGCAAGGCAAGCAGAACAAGAAGTGTCGAGAGTCATCAACAGTCAAGGAACTGTCGTAAAGTACCTGATGAATGGATCTACCCAGGTAAGTTTAACAGAATTAATTGAAAGCAGCCTGTGTGCAATTACCCTTAAGCTTGCGCTTGTCAACTGAGATAGAGAATTGCCCAGTTTGTAGGTGGAGGGGTTAAGTAACCACTGAGTTATGCATGTTAAGACATGCTTTTGGCTTTGTTCAGAATCAGAACTTAAGGCACATAGGGAATTCTAATGATGAAAATTTTAGGCATTTGAAGATTTTAGGCAACTTTGGGATTGGGAAATACCTAAATACGATTTTGAGGACTACATTCCTGATCAGTAAATGTAACTTTTGAGATGTTTCTTTATGTTGTCTATTTGTTTTCTACATTTTACCTTCTGCCTAGAACATCTATATTGATTGTGAATGAATTCAGAGACAGTTGGGGCAATTGTGGCTTTGTCCTCCACACAGGGAGCATTCACATCAAGATTTGAGTGTAACGAACAATAGATCTCAGAAAACAGTTGTAATCAAAGGAACTATGACTTCTTTTTGTTAGCTGTCTTGATGGCTAAGAAGTTAACAGTAATCCTAGACATGTGGAATGCCCGAATATAGATCAGTATGGTGATACAGATGCAATATCACTGCTACAAAGAAAAAAGTCATCAGCTTTTGACCACTTAAATAGTCAAAGAATAATCTTTACTGTTTGGTTTTATAATGCCTATTTGTCATTATGAAAGTAAGACACTATATACGTGAACTGCAGCAATTAGCAGTCCTTTGGGCAATGAATAATGGGATTAATTCCTCTTCTCTGCCCTCTTCTCCCATTACCTCTGCTTCTTTCCTCTCTTCTCCCCTTCCCGTCCCTTCTCCTCTTCCTCCTTTCCTCTCCCTTCCCCTCTCTTCCCCTCCTCTGCCGTTTTAGGGACCTTCTTTATTCTTGTATTCATTTGGAGAGTTTTTACTTTTTTCCCCCTCTGTTGCCCACACTATTCCAGTGGCCATTGCATTTGCAGCACATTCTTCTGAGACTTTTATTGGTGTTTGCAGCGATATTAACCTCTAGTATATTCTTGGTTTCTGTAGATTCTGTTTGCTGATGGCACAGTAAGTAGGAGTCCTGATTCTGGCCCTGTCCTACCAGCACCTGCTGTTCCAGATGACAAGCAACTGTTACCAGAATCTGATCTTTTACCTGAGACCAGCATCAAGAAAAGTAATATTTCCATTGTTTTGGGTAGATTTAAAGTTAGAAAGGCTGATGATACTTAATAAAGGGCATCTTTCTTCAGTCTGAAAATTCTACTAGTACAAATCTGTCTGTACGCCACTGCTGCACACTGCTGATTTGATACCTTCATAGCAAATTATTTCTCTTCTACTCTAGATCTATTTTTCTTTTAATATGCTAGCACTCTAATAAGCAAAACTTTGTGTAAGAAGTACATTGGTACCAAAACAATTCAACACAAAGCCTTTTAAAAGAAATCCTTGTAACTACACGCTTGTCAAATCCTTACTGAAGTGTTACATGATTTTTAGCCTTGGTATTGAGAAATACATCCTTCACAGAGGACTTAGTGTGTTTTCCTTTTTCATTGTATGTATTTCAAGGCAACTGCTATTGGTCATTAGCAATTGGTCATATGGACTTGTGATCTGTGCCAGTATAACCATTCTTACCTTATTTTGTTTGACTGAGAAAGAACCAAATATAAGCCTACTTCATGCCTCAGAGTATAGTTCAAAAACACCATCAGTGCTACTCAGTGCACAGAACAATTATGACCCATCATAATATTAACTTAGAATCTATTGGAAGTATGTGAATAAAAATTGCTGACAAAGAGAAAGGTCTCTCAGAAAGAGACTTTCTGACTTATCAAATCCAGCCTTTTTTTCTTAGGGTATTCCTTAGGATAAGTGGTTGGATGCTTGCTAACTTCTCTGATGAGCCATCTTCTAAGTCTCATTGTCTGTGACCAGCATATATCCTTTACTCATTGCTTTCCCCCCCACACTTTTCATTTCCACTGCTTAGTCTTGACAAATTTATAGTGAACCCTATACCCTTAATTTAAGTTTCTTATTTCGAATTTGGGAGACTAGAGTTCTCCATCACATTCTTAATATAATCATTCCACTATCCAGTTCCCTTTCACAATGGAATCTTCCCCCTGTTTTCTTCCGATGCATCACAGGATTGTGTTTGCCTTCTTTTGTTAATGTGCTTTCACACTGATAACTTGTAATTATTCTGGATGGATGATTCCTCCAGGTTAGTTTAGGGGCGCACCTTTGACTAAAAGGACTTGTAATTGCCCTCCTGCCTGACACGTACTTGTTCTTTCAATTCCGTCAAAACCAATACTCACAGAATCTCTGCACTTCATTAATTTTCTTTTGCCTTTGAGAATACTAAGTCTTGGTACAGAAATTTTTGTTTCAGCAGGGAAAGCCAATGACAAAACCAACAAATTACACCCAGCCAAGGATGAGTTGTTTGAAAATGCTGTACAGGATGTGATTAATTCTGAGCAAGCTGAGGTGAACCAAGCAGGAACCTGGATAACAACAACTCCATCAGGCATTCAAGTGGGCACTGAGGGAGGAAAGAGAATGAATCTGAAACCACTCTTAATCTATCAGGCAACTGACCCAGCTGATGGATCGGTATTACTATTTTTGTGTAATTATAGCACTGTCTACTAAGCTAAGAGGGCTGCCATTATAGAAGTTGTAGGTTTTGTTCTTTGAACACATAGGCTATAGGTTGTGTTACTACACTGTTACTAATACAAAGGCTTTAGATTTTGTTGAAAATGTGATTCCTCAGTCTCTGAAGTAGATAAAGTAGCAGTAGCTTCTTCCGAATGCTATTGCATAATGCCTTGTATTCCTCTTGTTGCTGTTTCAACTATTACAGTGCTAAATAAATGAGTATTCCTTCATTCTTTCAGGTTATGACTGTACGAGATGATGAAGTGATAATTGTTGAGAAGCTGGATGGGAGCAGAGTAGTAGATCATGCTGATGGTACTAGGATCATGACTTCATATAAAAACTGTGAAGAACTTTTTGTACCCAAGCATAGTGAGGAACCAGGTAAAACCAAAAGGGGAACACTTGTCTCTGGTCTGTCTTGTGAAGCAGATAATCGTCAAAATATGTACTAAAGAAGGCTTATGCCAGTAACCTGAATAACAAATTCACTAGTGCATTCTAGGCTTAGTTTGTCTGCTTGGACTTTTTTTCAGCAGTATTCAGTGCAAAAATTACATGGCTTTGAACAAGCAAATTTTCTTCTTTCATGGCCCACCTTCTCCATGAGGCCACAATGCTGGAGTTCTAGTATGTTCATTGCCCTTTTTTTATCTACCCTAATACTAGCAAGCAAGCTGATTTGAGTCTTATCTTAAGAAGTGGAACATCTGTTTGCCTGTAATAGGTGGGGCTAATGGTTCTCTATGTTCCTTCTAGCTGGCAGTATATTCATAGGAAGTGTTCAGGAACATCTCAGTATGGGATTTTTACAGCCCAGAAAGTCAGCCATACCCTGGGCTGCATCAAAAGAAGTGTGACCAGCAGATTGAAGGAGGTGATCCTACCCTGTACTCTGCTGCCATGCACTTGTGGTGTCCTCAACATAAGAAGGACATGGAACTATTGGAGCAAGTTCAGAGGAAGGCATGAGGATGATCAGGGGCTGGAGTTTATATGAAGATAGGCTGAGAAAGTTGGGGCTGTTCAGGCTGGAGAAGGGAAGCTGCATGGAGACCTCAGAGCAGTTCCCAGTATCTGAAGGGTGCTGGAGAAGGACTCTTCATTAGGGACTGCAGTAACAGGACAAAGGGGTAAAGGGTTTAAACTGAGAAAGGAGAAGTTCTTTACTGTGAGGGTGGTGAAACACTGGAACAGAGTGCCCAAAGAAGTTGTAAATTCTCCATCCCTGGCAGTGTTCAAGGACAGGTTGCACAGAGCTTTGGGAATGATGGTCTAGTGTGAGTTGTCCCTGTCCATAGCAGGGGGTTGGAACTGGATGATCTTGAGGTCCTTTCCAAACCAAACCATTCTGTGATTTCAAATATCAAAACACTGACCTTGCACTGAGCTGTCTATTCAACAGGATGGCAATGGCCCGATTAACATACCAGTTTGCTTTTTTCCAAGATCTGTGATGCTGAATAGGAATTTCTTCACATCTTAGAGTTTGTATTGCAGGCATTAAGAATTTCGGGGTCTCACTATTCTGCATTATTTCTTAGATAAACCCTCAGGAGTCACCATGAAGAAGGTGAAATGTATGCAAGTAGAGAATCCTGAGTTTGCTACTGTTATAATAAACTGTGAGGATGGTACCTGTTGTACCATCTTTGGAGATGGGACACGTCTTATTGCAAAGCCACAGGGAACATACCAGGTGGGAATTATTTTCAGTTTGTGACAGTGAAATTCATCTTTGTGTTGCAAGTTCCCTGCCACCAGCAACTCTCACCTGGACTATTTTAATTCCCTTTTCTCTAGTCTTCACAAGTCCTGTGATTCTATGTCTTTTATATTCTGCCAATATTTAGATACTTGCTCACAACTGTATAGTATAGTTAAAGCACAATCTTAAAATTCCCTAAGTTAAAGAAAAATATTACAAATACTAACATCAGCCTGCCTCCTGGACCTTATCTTCTTTCTCTCCCTTCAGTCCTTCAGAACTGGATAACTCGGTGATAAAGGTCTGAAAGCTCTCTTCTTGATTTGCATCTATTCTTCATTTTCATGACACCTCTGAACTGAAGATTTCACTTTTCAGGACTGAACCTCTTCCCTTTTTTACTGTCATAGGTTTTACCCATGAAGACAGGATCTCTTTTCATTGATCAAGATTGCTCAGCAGTTTATACCCATGAAGTTGTCAGTTTTATCAGCAAGGAAGAAGAGAAACAGCCAGGGAGATACATTATGAAACACACTTCCAGCACTATTTGTGAAATGGTGGATACTGAAGGAAATATTTTCAAGGTAAAATAAATGGAAGGGAAAAAGTAATTTTAAGTAATCTTATCTCATAAACATCTCTCTTAGTCAGCTTTGTGCCTTGCAATACTTAAAGTAGCCTAGCTAGGCTGAAGGGAAACAGCTTCTGAATCAGGTCTCTGAAATGTTCTTGAGTATGTGATGGGTTTCCTTTTTTTAGGGATTTCCCCCTTTTTAGAGATTTCCCTCTTTTTAGGGAGACTGAAATAAACCGCATGGTATTCAGTTCACCTCACCTGTAAGCAAACCTTAACTAGCATGGCTTGGTTTAGAGCAAAAAAATCAGCTTTGCAAATGAGGACATTTACTTTTCAGAAAGTCCATAGAAATACCCTAATCTGCCTGGTAAGGCAAATGTTGTAAAATAAATTATTCAGTCTGTAAAGTTCTGTTTGTCCTGTGGTCCTTTCACATCTAGGAGATACTTTTGAGCTAGGTTAGTGCTTAGTTTTGAGTTCCAGGAACATCATCTAAGTTTCTGTGACCTGCATACTGTTTTCTAAGTAAGGTCCTAATTAAAGCTTCTAGATGTGACATCCTTAAAGTATCCTTTCTATTGCTGCAAATGTAATCTTTATCAGTTTCCCCTATTCCTGCAAAAGAGCACTGAAGTTCCCCTGGACATACTCATTGTAACAGTGTTTAACTTGGCTGAAGAAGCAGTGCTTGTATAATCTATGATATATGTCAATCTCTCCCTAATAAATTTGGAACTGATCAACCAGAGGGATAGAAATTTCAAAGTATCAAGTTCCTATAAAATCAGTGCAATTCAAAGCAGCATGGAAGTTGCTTTGGCATTGGCATTGGCATCAGCACATCCTGCTTTTTCTCAGCTGATACTTAAGGAACAAAGGAAGGGGGTTGAGGAGGCTGTGGGACCAGTTGAAGGCATCATAGGAACAATGATCATAGAGGATATGGGTGCTAGTAAGAAAGATGAGATTTATGAAGTATGAGAGGACTCAGACATGAAAAATAACTGTAGGGAAAACTATTTTTATTGGTTTTGCCATTAATAGAGTGTATTTTATTTACATCATCCCGCTATTTTATTCTTAGGACCCCATTTTCATTAGGTAAGAGCTCATGTGATGAAGAAGGGTAACCGTGTGGATAAAATTCCTATAACAGCTCATGGATCTAAGCTTCTCGTTGTACACAGATATCATAGATATCCAGCTTTTGGATCCTGCCTTGCCTGCTGTTACAATCAGCTATTATCCAGTTCTCACCTTCTGCATGCTTGGTAGGGATAGCAGCCAGGCGCAGGTGTAATAGGATCAGTTTTTCTCTCTCCTAACCACACCTGAGACTACAGTTAGAACAAGTGTGAGCTGGGTGTGTCAGATTCAGTTAGCTCATTGACTGTCCTTTGAATCACCCTGGTTTAAACTGTATCTTCCAAAGGTATTATTATTCCTGGTTAGGTTATTATTCATTGTTAGATACCTTATTTGTATGTTAATAGCCTGTTAATAATCACATAGCATTTTCAAGAAGGAATATACTGTAGAAATTCACTCAGTATTATCATAACATAATCTGAGACCATATTTTTAAAGTGAATGAATGCCTGAAAAGGGCCCCTTCTATGGATATATATTTACATATATATGTGTGTGTATATCTAGTATATGTAAGTACATATATAAATATATACTTATATGTATCTACCTTAATATATGTCTATTGCCTGTACACCTCTATGTACAGCCACACCTGTACAAATATGTACACATACTTATATGTCTACATATCTATACTTGTATATACACCTATATATAGTTATATATGTATGTGCTGTGTGACCATTAACATATTAGTATATAGACATATGCAATTGCATATATATTTGTTTATATCTCTCTGTGTGTCAGTGTATATACATAGATACATTTATACCTAGCAGAGATACATCAGTGACTGTGTGTACTGTTACTTGACTTGACCAGTGAGTATTTTTGTGTGAAGTTGCCTACTGATGCCTGCAGATATGTATAATGAATGTGTAATGTAAGCATGAATGGCCCTATTTGACAACTAACAGTCCTTGAGCATCTGTTAAATATCAGCATGTGATATTATTATTTATGATATGGCATGTCTTCCTAGCAATGTTTGGTTTGCCTTTTCCACTGTGTTTTCAGTTCTCTTCTTCATTTCTTTTTCAGGTTATTCAACATACAGTATGGTTTTTCTGTCTCTTTCACTGAGCCAGGTCATATTAAAGTTCAGCAGCAAGTTACTGTTTTAAAAGTATCATATAACTCAAGTAGTTTTATGTAATTTCTGTTATAGGTCATGGCTGATGGCAGCACAAATGTGTGCATTCCTAGCATTGACTCCAATGACAAGGAGGACAGAAATTCAGCAGCAGCACTCCAAGAAGTTAACAAACCCATCGCTTACGATGAGCATGTCCCCAGGTAACCTGCAGTGGATTCCTAGGTTTATGCTATATTCACTGCACTGTATTTATGCAGGGTTTGTAGATTTGCACTTCCTTTGTTCAGTACTCTCTATTTGCACATTTTATGTCATCATGTGGGAGTCCCATTTTCTTGATAGAGTCTGATGTGTGTGGCTGGCTGTGTAGGTTCTTCGTCATCAAAGCGGATGGTTCTGGAACTGAGCTCCTACGGAACCGGGATGTACAAGAGTATCTGGCCAAGGTCTATAGTGATCCTGCTGCTGCTGTCTTGCAGGATCCTGTAGAAGAACTTCCAGGTAAGGAACTTTTCTGAAAAGCTAATAACAGAAATAATTGCAAAGGTGGAATCAGAAGTTTCAGAACTCTTTATTTGAGCAGGAAATTCCAAAATGTTTTTCCCCATGTAGACAATTGCCCACACTTCTGGTGGTGAAGCCTCAGGAAGGAGCTTGTGGGAAAACACAACAGAACGTAGCACCAACCACCTCGTAGTAGCAGTGCAAGAAGTTATGTCCCGAAATGATTGCTAATCAATGTAAAGTTAGTTGGAGAGACTGTGTTTCTATGAAATACACTGTAGTGGTGTTAAGATCCAAAGAAAACAAACAAAAAAGACAAGAACATGTGGTTCCCCTGGTTATGAGGGTTGATGATAAGGATAGTTTGCTTCAAGCCATAAGGTACATTCTTCTGAATGATTTATAACATAAGCTTGGGGAACAGCTTTCCCACCTACTGCTCTTACCAGGTTTTGTACATTTTTAAATGCTACTTCTGTTCACAGTAATGACTGGTTCCCCGCTGTAAAAACTTAATGAAATAATTTTGCCATGGATAAAGAGAAAAGAGAAAAGGGCACTGAGACAGCCAGAAAGATCCAGAAGGTGGAAAGATCTGGAAGATGGAGAAGATACCTTCTTAGTGAAAATCCCAGTCGAGAAAACTTGTTCACAACCAGCTGCCATTTTTCATAGTAGCACATCTGCTTTTCCAGACTTCACACTCTACCTCTCACAGTACTGGCTCTGTTTGCCTTGAGAGCAAGCTTCACAATTTTGTATCGTTGTGATAAAGTACCTCAGTGGCTATAGCCATTTTGAAGGCCACCTCTGAGGTAGATAATAGTAGATCAAATAGATTTTGGGGCTGGGCTGGAAAAAATATTTTATGAACATTAGAATTAATCAGAACAATAAAAACAAATCATCTTCTAATGGAATCCATCCAGTAATTAGGCCGTGAAGTACAGATGTTATACAACACCCAAGAATAAAAGCAGGAAGCATAGACAGTCTATTCTTAAAGAGTCAGAGCGTCTGAACTTGTTCACGTATTCCGTAATCACCTCAGTGAGCCGATATTATCTGTAGCCATGAGTATCACATTTTCACATGAGCTTTTGCTACATGATGGTAAGATTTTTTTACGCTTAGGTGAGTATATTTTTCTGAAGGTCTGAGTCACTTGTCCATCACTTTCTGATTTGAACTGATTCTTGGAAAAATCTGTCTTTAAACCAGGTGTTTTAAGTATTACTGTCCTCCACCCTTTGGCTGAAGCTTCCCCCTGGGTAATGAAGAAAGAACTGGAGAGCATTGTTCCTCCAAATCTTCAGCCAAGGACCCGCAAGGACACATACTCTTCTCCTGAGGTATAATTTTTCCGAAGTTGTCTTTTCCTGCTTAAGCAATAGATGGTTGTCACTGTGAAAATGGAGCTCTAAACGATGTGACATTGTTTAGTTTCTTAAGCAGACCAAGAAGGGGTAAGCTGTGTCAGGGAAAACGTAGTCCCCTTGGCCTTCTTTTACACTCGGTGAGGGATTATAGTAATTTTCAGGGGAGTTATCTTGCCAGATAAATTGTGGCCAGGAATCTACTGGCTTTATTGTCTAGAGCTGTGATGCTATAAGAAGAGCATGTGCTTTTCAGATGAAACCCACATTGCCGATATGTGCATTTAGCCAGTAATATAAGTGGCCTCCTGCTCTTTTCCTTGTTCTTTTCTATGTTCAGAGGAAGATCACAGATCCCTCAGCCAGAACATATATTTGGAGGGGTCTCTGCATTGGATCCAAAGAGCAGACACGCTTGTCAGTACCTGTGCGAAAATGTCCTCATAAACTGCAAATCCGTCAGCTATTCCAGTATAAGCCACTCAATGATGAACTAAGAGAAAAGCTGCAGCTTTCCCTCAAGGTAGTACAATCATATTTATCTATTCTTCCAGAGAACAAATTGGGTGACCCACATTTGCAGTATATACCTGGGGCAAAGTAAAAGGTTTACTACATTTGAACAATCAACATTTCATACATAGACAAGTGCTCTATGACAAGTGTATTTTTGAAGCAGCTCAACTGTTCTACTTATCTCTTGTGAAACCTCTTCTCTGTGCAAATACATGGGATCCAGTACACATCAAAGATAGTACACGAACAAATAGCTTCCTTGTAGTCAATACTGATATCTGTTACTTTGCTTAAGTTTTGTTTCCCTTCACAAGGCCTTACAAACTTTAATCTAGAAAGGTGTATAAGAATTTCTTACCCACCATAATTCTACAGTTAATTTTGTCACTGAGGCACACTCTAGTCTTGGCTGTGTAATTGTTTTCATAAATCAGTAGAGAACATTTCCAAGTTCAACTCTTAGTTCTGTCAATCTTTCCATGTCTAGAAAATAGCTATGTAGCCTTCTGACAACGTGTGTGTCCATCCCTCATTAGTGACTTGTTCATAACAAGGTGGAAGCTATACCTCATCTACAAGTGTTCTGAGGTGGAATCTGAAAGTTCTGCAGTTGGTTCTTGTCAGAAGGTTCGCAGTGTTGGTATAAAACATTGATTCCTTTAATTCACACTGGGAGGATGCTCTTAGAAGAGACTTTAGAACAAAAACCTCATTATTATTTACCAATTAGAAAAGAAATTACATGTGTTTTATGATTTATTGATTTAACACCACAATCCCAAAGCTGAGTCTCTCCATTGACCAGATCCATTGTTGGCTGTTAGAGAAAGAACACCATGGGTTACCTTGGGAAGGAAGAAGTGCAATCACTAACACCAAGAACACTTTTGTAATAATGCTGTTAATGTGCAATGGAAGTATTCTCATTGCTCATGTATCAGTATTTAAGTAATGTTGGGGTTTTTTTCCAGAAAGAGATATCTTAACTCTTTAGCCAAATAGTCACTTTTTTAGAAATAAATCACGATCTAAAGAAAAAGGTATTCTTCCTTCTTCTGTCTCCTTCAAGGTTTAAGAGGTATAAAGGAATTTAAAAGAACTGGAAACAGATTGCTTTTGCAAAGCTTGTCTGTTCATGAAGCTTGGTACTGTATGTAGTTTTCTAGCAGAGTGGTGTATTAGGACAATGTTTTTTAAGGACCCTTTTTTAACATCCAACTGAGCTTCTGCAGCATTCTTTTCTGTAGCACTTGGTGTGATTCTGGCAAAGAAAAACCCTGTCTGAAAAACAGCCTCAAATTTTTTTCTGAAGCTAATTTTTCAATTCTAATGATATAATTTGATTTTCCAAAGAGTTCAAATAGGAGGGAAATGGAGATCACAAACAAGGTTTGTTAGAATACCCTTTATTCATTAAGCTGATCTTAATAATATCATTGATTATTATTAATAGTAGCCACTTATTCGACACATTCCTTTACTCACATAGCTCACATAGTTTACTGGAACACTTGTATGCTCACTTGTACTTGCCTAGGCTGTTGCAACAGTTGGGAGGCCAAATCTACCTTCCTGCTCAGAAGCAGGGGGTCACACTGACACACAGGTGGCATCTTGATATCTATTTGATGTGTTTCAAGTCACATAGTTCATTGTGGATTGCAGTGTGTGCTATTGATATGGTAGAGCTTCAGCAGATTCTTTGGTGTCCTTACTATGTTAGTTGTTGCATGTTCAGTAGTCTTGCTCATCTTCAGAGTCCTTGGTAAGCTTTCACAGGCTGCTTTCTCAGCATGTATATGTCTCTGACCTGAAAATTATTTCTTCATGCAGACTGTTAAATATCTATATAATCCATTCGCAAAAATTGATAGATGGGACCTTTATGACATTGAGAAATAGCATACAAAGACATGCTGAGAGAGTTGGGGTTGTTCAGCCCGGAGAAGAGAAGGTTCCGAGGAGACCACTACCTAAAAGGGGCTGCAAGGAAGTTGGAGAGGGGCTTCTTACAAGGCCATGTAGTGATAGGCCACGGGGCAATGGCTTTAAGCTGAAAGAGGGGAGATTTAGATTAGATATTAGGAATAAATTCTTTACTGTGAGTGAGGTGTGGCATTGGAACAGGTTTCCCTGTGAAGTCATGGATGCCCTATCCCTGGAAACATTCAAGGCCAAGTTGGATGGGGCTTTGAGGAACCCACCATTGCAGAGGGTTAAAATAGATAATGTTTAAGGTCCCTTCCAACTAGAACCATTCTATGATTATTTCTACAAACTCTTTTCTCTATATATGTGCCCTTAAGCCTACCTCTGCAAAGAAAACATCTGCATCTTTCTTGGGTTTTTTTTCATTGTTCCACCAGGAATATACAGACAACATTTTAAAGCAGGAAAAACAGCGGGAAGAAATGAACATAAAAGAACCACGAACAGAAGAGGAAAAGAAGAACGCTGCAAGTCTCCTTGAACTGGTTACAGTGAGGAAAAAATACATTTTTAACTTCCTTTTCCAACAAAACCATTGTAGTGTATTGGAAGTGTCAGTCTTGAAACACATCATTGTCTACTAATAAAACAGCAAATGTGAGGAAAGCATAGTGCTAGCTCTGCAGTAGTTTAATGGTAAAGCAGAGCCACACTCAGAATTCAGCTGGGCTGCTGGATGGCACTACTGCTGTTTTTGGATAGCAGCACTCAAACGGGTTCGGAAGTTTGGCTCTATAAAATAATACATTCTGAAACATGTAGGCCAAAAGTACTGAAATGTGTATATTCCCCCACATTAAGATGAGAATGTTTCCAGTTGTCCTGGATTCAGTTGTTCCTGTTGTCATTGCATCTGGGAGACTTGTATTTCAACCACAGCCACCTCCACAGTAAGAGCTGAACCCTGCTTTTGAGATAATCCAAAAACAGTTTGAAGGAATATTGTTATTACTGCTGAGAAGCATTTGTATTTTGGGGTGAAGGTGCTCTGCTTATTCACACAGATCATTACAGCATGAAAAGAGAAGGAGGAGAATAAGTAATGGGAAAAGTGGGTAAATAGGGGAAGAGGGACTTGGGGTAGCAGGAAATAGTTAGGTTAGTGAGAGATGAGTGGTAAAAGAAACAGAAGTGGGTGGAATGAATTAGGATGAATGACACAAACACTACTTTCATCTTATGGAAAGAGTGATCAGTTTGCTTTCTTTCAGTTCTTTAATTTGTCTCCTACAGCTTCCTTCAAATTTGGTATCTTTCATCCAGTGAATTCACATCCTAAATATTTAGTAGTTATCAAACATCATTTAGTCTCAAATACTTTTATTTCCATTTAATCATATAAAATGCATGTAGTGAATTCAGACATACTGAATTAAAAAATCTGCACTTGAAAAATGCCATCTAGCCATGTTGGTTTAAATATTCACTTCCACTGACCTTTCAAACGTGAGTGTATTCTAGCAAAAAAACACATCTTAGCCTTACAGTTTACCTTTTAAACCTTTTCTCAAATGCAGAAATACTAGGAATGAAATCTTTCCCGTTTTAAATGCTGTTAATTTCCTTTTCATGGCTTTCTGGATAGATCATAACTTTACTCTAGAATGTTATAATGTTATTTTAACTTTATTCTAGAATCTGTCTCTGAACTTTTTAGCCAAGATAGCGTTTTCATTTGCTGAAATTAAAGCCTATTTTTTGATTTTACAAGCTTTGGTATTTATTTTTTGCTCACTAATTTCAAGTGACATAGAAGTCTTAGAAAGTAGAGAAAAGGACTATCTAGCATAAGAACCTGGAAGGAGCTCACAACTTCTCTAGAAAGAAGAACATAGAGATGTGTCAGTAACATCTGCCTCTATCTATTTGTTTTGATGAGATCTAACTTATCTAGAACTTATCTACTGACTTAATTAATGTTGATTTTCCTGACTACCATAAGCACATTTCCAGGTACAGATTTCACACTGGACAACTCTTTTCTGAACAGTAGAGTCTCACTGTGGACCTTCTTGTGACCTAGGAATCCGTGTTGCACTCCTAACAAGTCTTGATCCTTCCCTATTTCTGTTACAACCTAGACTGCTTGGTCATAGGGTCTCTGGTTTTCAAGGATAGCATGAGAATAAAGGAAACACTTTATAGTTGCTTACCCCTCAAAGACTTTACTGTAAGTCAACTACGAGATTGCTCCTTCTGTAATGAAGCCTACAAATTGCTGGACACTTTTTTCATTTGAATTCCTGTTGTGACCATGAGTTTTAGATCTGATTCAAATCCTTTGCAGATGGATTCAGGTTTTAATTATGAACTGGCTTAGTTGATTCAATAAACAGCAACTGTATAAAATACAAAGCCATCTGTGAAGTAGGTCATCAAGAAGGAAATCAGTACCTCTGTAGACCAGGAAAATCATACTTCGTTTCCTCTTTTGCCAACTCATGTTTTCTATCACACTGAAATACCTCCTTTTTTGTAGTCACATTCTCAGGTAACAACACTTCTTTAGGATGAAAATCCTTTGAACAGGATGCTGTTGTTGTGAAGTCTGTTTCTCACATGGTCACAGTTATTCCTTTTCATTGCAGTCCTTTCCTAACTGGGAGAAGTCAATTGAAAATCTCAGTGACAGAGGTAATAAAAATATTATTAAAAGAATATTTAGAATATCTTTCTAAATTGTAAAATATCATAGTTTTTGAGTACTGTAGTATTATTTTTAAAGGAGGAACATAAAGGCGAATTCATCTATGTGGTAGATAATTCTGTGTGATTTTCACAGGTGGTTAAAACTTACTAGCATTATTAATGTTTCAGTACCTCTAAAAAACAATTCCTATGTTTAGGCATGTGTATTTGGCATTTTGACTCACATTTACGTAGCTGAAGTTATAGTATTTAATCCCGTAGTCATGCCAGCCTTGAAGGGTTTATTGTTCTATCCTTCCTGCCTTGTCAAGAATATTTATACTTGTTACAAAGAGCATACTGTGCAAAGTAAATGAAAACTGCTGCAACAAATGCTTGCATCCCAGTTTCCTGATTTAAATGGAGATGCAGTATTAACATAACATTATTAATGAAGATGATAGTGGGAAAGAAAAGCTCTTTAAAAGGTAAAAATAGAAAAAGCAGAGAAATTAAAGTCTTCTTTTGTGGTGAAAAAGCTGCCCAAATCCCTTGAAACACTGAGGTACATTGTCATAGTCAAATTGGATTGTATCACTCAAATACTTGAGTCTCCAAAATTTTGCCACAGAAATTTGTTTTCAACCATGGAAATTTCTTTAGGCTTAAAGCATGAAGTAAACAACACATTTTGTAAAAGGCGGTGTCAGAGGATAGGGAAAGTTATTAAAGCCCCAGAACTGGTCACAGTCTTAAATAAGGAAAGACTGGCTTTTCTCCATTCTGCATACTGAACTAGTAGTTCCTTCCATAACTGTTGATTATGGCTGTTTCAGAGGTATGATTAAGCATAACTTAAGTAAGCTGAGAGTAGTAAAGGTTCCTGAAAGCCCACATTACTTTCTTCAGCGGGAGACAGAGATATGAAACATTGCTCCCCAGTCAGAAAGTGACTGAATATCAGCAACTTTTCCTATTGACAGATATTTGATTTGTGTCTTATGGTGATATTTCCTATGGTAAGATATATGTTATATCATCTTCTTATATCTTATATCATATATAAAGATATATCTTATATCATCTTATTATCATAAGATATATCTTATCATAAATGATAAAGATATTCCAGGAAATACATGGGTATGAACTTAATCTGCTTCTTGAGCTTTCGACATTAATTTGGTTTCCTGTCTGCTAATGTTCAGAACTTGATTTTGAAGTTCTTTCTGCCCTTTCCTTCACACTGGTACAGAATGTATTAAGTTTTCGTCAGGTGACAGAAAGACGCATTAAAAATACATCCTTCTGAGGTTTTTATTTGTAACACTTAGTGCTTAGCAGACCACACACACTCAGTAATACTCTTCACCTTGCAGCTCACATAACTGAGCTGTATGAACAGGCAGTGGCTTCTCCTCGCCCGTATCACGCAGCAAAGACAATTGCTATGCAAGGAGAGGACCAGCAGCAGAGGTTCAGGTAGGACAGACCACTGAGAACTGATGTAAGTGTGAGTAACACAAAGGATGGAACCAAGCACCTGAACAAGGCAACGTACTTAACTGGCTGTCTCTAAGGACTGGCACCTACATCTCTAGACATATCACAACATTATACTGCCTTTTCCTATGATTATTTTGTGTCTCTGTGCCTCTTTATCTGAAAGATACTTTAAAGTTTGTTGGAAAAAGATTTTGAATAATGCAATAAAAATGCAGATATGAGTGAACAATTTTGTATCAACCATCAAAGTCCAAGTCAAGAGTCACCGGAGATGTTAACAAAACATACTCTCGTAATTTTCCAGGCTTATCTTGTAAATATAAGAAGAGAAGGCTGCGTGGAGACCTCATAGCAGCCTTCCAGTATCTGAAGGAGAGCTATAAGGATGCTAGGGATGGACTCTTCATTAAGGACTGTAGTGATAGGACAAGGGGTAACGGGTTCAAACTTAAACAGGGGAAGTTTAGATTGGGTATGCGGAAGAAATTCTTTAATGTAAGGGTGATGAGGCACAGGAATGGGTTGCCCAGGGAAGCTGTGAATGCTCCATCGCTGGTGGTGTTCAAGGCCAGGTTGGACAGAGCCTTGGGTGGCATGGTTTAGTGGGGGGTGTCCCTCCCCATGGCAGGGGGGTTGGAAAGAGATGATCTTAAGGTCCTTTCCAACCCTATTCTATGATTCTATGATATGTTTGTGCTTATAAAACATAATGCTAGTTTTCTCATTTTCACTCCTTTTTTTTTTTGCTTCCCTGACCGTCCAGCCCAGAAGGACTAATACCAGTATCCAGGTGGCAGAGCAGAAAAGAAGAGCACAGGTAATAGCATTAGTAGGACAGAAAATTGTATATTTTATGAGCCAGTTTAAGTCTGCCTTTGGCATCACTGTTATTGATTTCATTGGGTGCTGGGTAATGATTCAGAGGTTTGCTAGCAAATAATGGGTGTTCTCTGAAAGAGAAATACTGAATGGATGGATGAAGTCTCTTTCCTGTTTTTCCAAAACCTAGCAGTGTTTCTGATAACTTAGACTATTCAAACAAGGCTGAAGTCAGAGGCTCTGTGTTCTGTTTTCTGGATCTGCTACCAGCATGGAAAATTATTCATGTGAATATTTTCAAATGCTGATACATTAGGTTAAGATTTGGGTATTCCACTGGGTAAGCCCA
This sequence comes from Bolborhynchus lineola, assembly GCA_025448015.1. Taxonomy (NCBI): domain Eukaryota; kingdom Metazoa; phylum Chordata; class Aves; order Psittaciformes; family Psittacidae; genus Bolborhynchus; species Bolborhynchus lineola. The sequence continues at coordinate 19,697 of JAOEHX010011529.1, forward strand.
GCTGTTCAAATAGAATCCCAGGCATGTGTGTCACATAGATGTGCTTCAAAGCTTCTCAAGGGAAAACTCGCAGCTCTCCCAGACTCTTTGCAGTTGAAAGATCCTCCATACACTTAATCATCTTTGTGTCCCTTTTGTATACCAGGGAGGCCAGAATGGGACACAGAATTCCATGTGTGATTTCAGCAGGACTGAGTAGAAGGGAAAGGTACACCCCCCTGGGCCTGCTGGCAACACTCCCCCTCATGCAGCCCAGCATTCTGCTGGTCATCTTTGCCACAAGGTTAAATAGGAAACCTGGTACACAGATGAGGATTAACGTAGAGAAAGTTGTCAGTAATACACATTAATTCACTACAAAATGAAAATCATTATCTTGGCATCTATTTCAGTCATTTACTCTTTCTTAGATTAAACACGACTTGAAATGGTGATGAGCCAATATGATCAGAAACTTTTGCAGCAGGTTAAATAGCAATTGAAGTTCTCTTTCATACTACTTCTTAATTACTTTCTGACTTGCATGAGATAAAAAACTTTTATAGTTTCAGATTTATATTTCAATACAGCATTTTACAGTGGTTTGCATACTATTTAAAGAATTGCTATAAGTGTGTGTGTATGTCTGAGTCAGCATCTAAGAACATCATGTGCAAGTCTGGCTCTAAAGCCAGTGTCAAAACTTTTAGTATCATTAAGAGTGACAATTTCATAGCTGATGTTAGACCTTGCAAGTCAGTGAAACTACAGCATTGTAAAACTGAACTAAATCTAGCTGAAACCGTAACTGATCTTTACTCTGGTGAATCTTATCTTCAGAAGTTTGAACAGCTTTTTCTGTATCCACAGAGACATCAAGGTTTTTGTGATAAAAAAAGGAAATCAGATTTAGTGTTATGTATTTTAGCAATGCATCTAAAATACCAGTTCTCAGATTTAGATGGTTGGTAGAAGGTTGAAAAGATGCTGTTGGCAGTCTCAGATGTTTTCCACAATATTTAGACAGCTAGAGCATGTTTTGAGGAGGAGCTGTCCTTTAGAGCCAGACACTGTCCATATGCATTTTGGTCAGCTCCTCCATAAATCATCTCCACCATAGCTGGGGAGGGCATTGTCTGGGCATGACAGACCAGCCTGTTGTTGATCTATCACTGAGATAATTGCAAATAAAAAGAGTATAATTTGACATTGCTTGCCTTTACCAGCTCCATTCCTCAATATTTTCAATGTAACACTGAAAATCAGTGTGAACTCAGCTCTAATGCTTTTTTCTTTCTTTTCCTTGCCAAAATGCTGCAACTTGCTTAGGAAAGAGCTTGATGAAGAAAAGAAGTCCTTGATGGCAATAAGATACAAAATAATTCCTCCATATTTTGAATCAGAATTCAGCAAGGAGTTTTTCCTAGCAAAGGTGATGTAGTTGAAAAGTGGGGAAGTTTGTGCTAGGCCAGGTAGTTAGCACCCTGCTCCCACAAAAACAGTTTTGGGTTTGTATCTCAGCCTCAGTTTATCTCAAGAAACCATTACAGAGAGGACAGTTGTGGCAGAATTAATGCTGAGAATTATATGCCCTTGTCCAAGGGAACATATCTTGGAGATGTTGTATATTATTGAGTACAAACTCTGTAGATTCCTTACATACACTCTGGAGAGAGTCTGATTTGGAGCAAAAGCTGAACCTCGGGTCTTTTCACTTACCCTCTTAAACGTGTTGCTCGTAACTAGAAAGGGAATTAATAAGACTCACCCTCATGGGTTAAAAGTGGCCTTGGGAACTTTCCTAATGTAGTCTCACTTGATAAATGCTGTAAGTGCATAAAGCATACTCACAAATGTACTTTGGAATCTGAGGTTTACTTATGTATATCTTTTTTATAGTCACCACTTTGGTTCTGCTTGTTTGTTCCATTTGCACCCATAGGTTTGTTTTGTTTTTTTTTCCTGAGTGTTTAGATGGGAGATCTAAACCCTCTTTCTTACTTACCTCTAGTTTCCTGATGTGGAAGCACTGTCTAGGAAACTTCCTCCGGTTCAAAAACAGGAAAGTGGCAATTTCCCTCTGGAGACAATTGAGAAACCCAGTACAGGTAATCTGCTGTCTGGCAACATCTCAGTATCTTCTTCATTGTTTTGTCCAGTTGTCTCACTGACCCTATGGATTCACAGTCATTTTGACACATGAACTACTTGGACCACAATGGCTGTATCTATTCTGATACATGAAACATATCCAGCAGCACTCCCTGACATTGAGATCCACCGGTACTGAGTAAGCTGTGTAAATTCAGTATCCCAAATCAAGGTGGGCTTTTCCCTGGGCAAAACTTACATAACTCAAGAGTGGTTTTGGGGAGATTGCTAAGTTGCACAGTCGAAGTCATACCAGTGTTCTAACAAGTTAAAAGTATAGAATAGCATATTCTTGTAACTGGGAATGTTCCTGTTTAATCTACTAATATAAATGTGGTCTGTGAGACTTTTACATTTAATGTGTTGAAGCCTTTGCCAGCAAAGCTGAGGTGCGAGCACCATAGGCTTTAGATGCAAAGCTGAAGGACTGTGCTATGAATGAGTGGTGAATGGATGCAAAGTGCTGAAGAAAAACTTCAGTGGAATTAACAGTAATTCTTGATGAGCAAGAACCGAGTTGTTTAGAGAAGCACTAGTCTGTAGGGGGAAAAAAAGGAGATGGAATTCTGAAACTCAGTAGTAAGAGGGGCAGCTTGGGGACTGGGACAAAAGTGATGTGGAATAGAAAACATGCAGGCTAAAGCTAGTTTGGAGGATATAGGAAGAAAGCAGCGACTGGATGATGGGAAGCAGTGAAAGAGTGAACCATCATCTTAGGTTTGAGCTTTGCAGCATTGTGAGGAATACTTCAGTTCTGTTTGAAAAGTAGCCCTGACAAATGACTGAAATCACATAGTGAGATTAAAAGTCATACACAGCAAGAGTCCTATCAGGAAGCAGTCATCCACGGGGCCTTCTCAGCCCCCCACTAATTCCCATATTTCCTCATTTTGAATCACCATATTGCAATTACCAGCAGACCTGTGTTAAATTGCCCATTAGCCCTTTAAGGCTTATTAGTCAGTTAGAAAGAGAGCAAGAAATGACTAATCACAAGATAAGTATTTTTGATCCCCATTGCCCAGTGGAGCAGTACTTCACATGCAGACAGCTTTCAAAGATTGTCTAAATTAAAGTGCCAAAGACTTTGTGAATTGTTTTTCATATGTTTATGAAAATGGTGATGATGAAAAATACTTTTCACAGTATTCCATTATTTTCCCTTTAGCGTCTGAATGTCTCAATACCATAAGTGATCGCTCACCTTCACCTGACCTTCTGCTGCAGGCTCATTCCAAAGAAAATGAACGTTCCAGCAGCACAACAGGTAAAGCTGCTTTCCAGAATGTAGTTTGGAGCAGGTTAATAACTATCTTCTTATAACTTTGGGCAAAGTATTTACACTAGAAACTTAAACACACCTATCTCTATTCAGCATCCCTGAATACATCTGAATGTAAGACTGGCAGAAAGGAAGAGAGGTATAAAACTAATGACAGAGAGTTTCTCCTTCACCCTAGGGGACTGCTGTAACAACATGGGGGTGATTGATGGGTAGAACTGCAGACAAATCCAAGAAGTAATTTCTCTACTAAAAAAAATTGCACTAGCTAAATTTTCCTGCTCATGAAGGTCTGTAACAGAACACTCCAGAACAGAGTTTGCTGTGATTAAATGGTCTTTGCCATTGAAACGTCCCTGTTCAGTTTTGCTTTCCTTGCTACGTTTATTGTTGTTCCCTCTGTTTCTGCATCTGCTTGTGGTGGCAGCTTTGAATGATCACCACTGGACAGATGCTAGTTTACTTTAATTGGTCCCAACCTTTGGCACTCACATAATGCCAAACAGCAGCTGAACTTTGGCAGTGCATGCTTGCAAAATCTGTCTTTGCATCCCGTAGTTAGTTTCCCTTCATCCTTTCCTTCCACTCATTCTGGTACACTTTCTAAGGAGTGAAAGTGTTGCCCACGAATGGCAACAAGCTCTTATCTCCAAACTTCCCAAATTTCCTGTTATTTATGCATAATCCATAGACCTTGGGGCATATGTACTCAGCTGTACTTCCAGAGCCAGCAGGTAAGTAATGAAAGGAGGCAGCACCTTGGGAGGGGCAAGAAGGGGAGGGGGTGTGTGGAGAGAGAGGTGGCAAAACTGTTCTAATGTCAAAGCATGATACGCTGGAGGGAAGGAATGCCATCCAGAGGGACCTTGACACGCTTGTGAGGTGGGCTGATGCCAACCTGATGA
>JAOEHX010011530.1:0-17153 GCA_025448015.1 Bolborhynchus lineola
CCTGCCCATGGCAGGGGGGTTGGAACTAGGTGATCTTAAGGTCCTTTCCAACCCTAGCTATTCTATGATTCTATTCTGTTCTGAGAGTTTAGGTAGAAGTACACTGTGATCCCTCAAACTACTCAAATTACTGTACCACCAATTGACCCATAATTTGACAGTTATTTGTTGGGAGGAAAGTGGGGAAATGTATTTTTTTTCCATTCATGTGAAGATTACACAGAATTCTTCAATAAAGTGCATTCTCCCCAGTATGTGTGGTTGTACTTGCAAGCTGAAAAGACATCTTTGATCCCAAACTACAGGTTTTCATCTAGTGGCATTTTCTTGATGTTTTCTTAAGGATTTTTCTGAGTTTCTTGAAGGCATGAAGTGTTCACTTCAGCTAGTAAACAGGCTTTCATTGTTATTTAATGATATGAACAATTACATAGTTTTATTAGAATACAAAATATGAAGAAGGGAACTGAAATGCCACTTCATTAACTCTTAATATCCTGTCACTTTTGTGGTGTGCAGTGTGCAAGCATGTAGAGGAAACAATTTTTTCAAATTCTTTTCAAATGGTTCTTTGAAGGCATGTGAGTGATGTCAATCAACTCAATTGATGATCTGCCCTATTTGGCTTTCACATATAAAAAATGCATGGTTGGTCCCATCCTGCATGGATGCTGTTCTTTTTTTACTGCATGTTTTACCCATGGACCACTATTTCAAGCTGATACAAATTCAGTTTCAGGGCGTGTTCCATCCGTATGATATGGTCTCTTAAAACTTCAGATTTAAACTTCTGTGTAAGACAGGGATTAAGGAAACTGGTTTTGCAGCCAAAGTTTGTGACTGGCTGGAGTAGAGCAGCTATAGCTCTGGGCATAAGAATGTATCTCACAGGTGGAGAAGGGGGTCCAAGACACAGATCTCTAAGGATACAACTGCTGGGGTCCCTGTTGACTTAGCTAAAAATGCTGAGCTACTGAACCCTTTACCAAACGTTGGCTAAAGCCTCAATGTTTGACACACACCTGAACTCTGGAATGGTAGATGCAGGTATTCATCTTACCTTTCTTGATTGTTTATAGCAGAAAATTTCAAAATGACCCCTATCTTATTTTTTTAAAAAATCAACTGTATTAAATTTAAAATATTAGTATTAAATATCTAAAATATTTAGCTGATATCTTGTTTTCTAATCACATATAAACACAGCTTGTAATTGTGAGCTTTTCAGCCTCTATATTCTGTAGCTGGTAGTCTTTAGTGGCTATAAAGAAGTTGTAATCATGTAAAAAACGTAATTAAAGAATTTTTTTTTAGAAAAATACATGTGCTGTTTTTTAGATCACCCATAATTGCTCCAATGTGTAAATATGTAATTATGGAGTTTTCTTAAATGCTTACTATTTACTCAATAGGCCATGAGGGCTACAGAAGGAGATCTTTATTGCTTTGCAGATCATTGAACTTACAGACTGCATAATAGCTCCTTTGAAGCCAACATGCACTATTTTAATGTGGGTGCTGTGTGGAGTACACATGCCCACATCCCATTTTAAAGACAGAATAGTAAAATTATCTTCTCCTAATAGAAAAAGCAGTTGTTCCACTCTATGGGAGACTCCAAATGTTGTTTTGAAGAAGAGAAACCCTTACAGATTTAGGCAGATGCAGTTTAGGTTATGTGATGCGTTTTGTGACTTTTTTTTTAGGCTGTATTACCCAGATCGATATTTTTGCAGCTAAATAGTGACTAAATGAATATAGAGCTTCGTAAAAGAAATATTGACACAATTTAACATTGAGGACATGGACAAACGAATTTTAATCTTTAGGAATCTGCTGCTGTTAGGCTTTCAAGTGCTGTTATGGGAAAGTTGTCAAGCTGAGGATCAGGAAGGGCAGGAATTATATGTATCTCTTCTGCCTGTTGTTACTGTTGGTAGTTGTTTTCTTTCTGTTGAACTTCCCAGTGTCAGCCCTGGAGCTGGTCACTAGGGTACCTAGTGGCAGATCACTGAGCCTTTGTGGCCATGGCCATAATAAGCCTGAATAGTCCCTTTCCAGGACAGCGGTGAACAGGCAGAAGTCAGGAGCTATTTTCTCAGTTAATGGGGAGAGAAATGCTGTGGACATAAGCAGAAGCAGTAGGGCATCAGGGAGAAGGACCACGTTTGAAGCTCTGGCCGAAATGGATGGGGAATCTAGCTGGCAGTCTGTGACAGGGAAAAAAAGTATCCCACAGCTCTGGAGATAATGGTGGGAGGAATTAAATGCCTTTTCCGTTCCTCAGAAATCATAGTATGGTTGGCTTTGTGTTCTAAGAGCTGGTAGCAAGTACAAGTCAGTTTAAAGAAACTATTTCTGCAGTAAAAAGGGAAGGAAATGCACAGTATTGTAAAGACCTCAGTAGTGTTCCAGAGCAGTGTGGGAACAGAAGATCAAAGCTTCCATTTTAATAATTTCATTTAACTTCTCTGATGTGTAATTATCTACATCCAGATGCCCAAGAAATTATGTCTGAGGAGTAAAAGAGAACCGAATTCTGAGTCTGACAAGACTAATGACCTATAAAGAAGCACGTATTCTGATGACTGAGAAAAGGGTATTGTTCTTTTCTTCTTTTATAGGAGCTTATGTCTTCCAAGTGCCTCAAAGCAAAATCAGACTCCATCTCAAAACAAGTATTTTTGCAAGAGAAAAGAGATGGGCCATTTCAATAATTGTATTGTAAATACCTTAATTTCATGTGCAAATTTACATAAAAAGTTGTTCACAAATGAAGAATGGATGAGTGTGTAGTTTAACTATGCCAAAATATGAATGCTAGCATTCAAGTTAGAGAATTTAATTAAGGTAAGAGTTCTTAAACTGCAGCAATCTGTTAAGATACTTGAGATGACTGTATTGTATATGAAGAGTTTGCTGTAATGTCAACATGCTTGTCAAAGTTAGATGCAGTACCATCAATTAGGAATAACAACACTGTCAAATTTTATGTATATCTTTCATTTTATGATGTAATGATGTTTTGTTAGTTGACTAATTTGTTGATGTTTTACTGTATACAAAAGAGCCATTAGATGCACCAACATAAAAACATTTCCTATCAGTTGTTCACAGGAGAGTTTATTAAAAGACAGCATTGTGAGTATCTGATTGGTTCCTAATCCAGTTTGTAGTTTGTTACTGTTGTCACTAATTGGCATTTACTTGGTAGAAGTGAATAATGTTCTCTCTCTTCTCAGCCCTTGAGCTGTTTTTTCTGGAACCATGCAATCAGCATACAGGTTGCGTTGCTTTTAACTTTTACTGAAACTGTTGCACTGAGAAGACAGGCCTTTGCAGTCTAGAAGCTTTCCAGAATTGTACTCTTTTAAAATATGTAACATATATGCAAGTAAAATATAAAGAAAAGAGATAAAAGAAGGCAACTCTTCCTCTACTCAGCTTGCTGTTTTCTCCTGAAATGAACTGAAAACTGCTAGGATTGAAAGCAGAAAAGGGAAAAGCAGTGACGCTTTAGTCGTCAGACTTCTAAGTCTATACCTCATAGGGACTGTTGGGTAGACAATTTCATGTTATTCAAGATGATGTCTGCATTCCGAAGAATGCCCTGTTACAACGATTTTGTGAGAGAGGACCAAGAGAAAATAAAAGCTCCATTTCCCTAGGAAGTGGCATGTGAAAATGGGGCTACATATTTAAAAATAGCCCATCAAAATAAAACTACTTATAGCTGTAATGGAGTTGAAGAAAATGAGTTGTTGTCTGGAAGTGTCTGTCCGGTTCACACAGCTGTCTTAGGATGAGATGAATCGGCCACAGGATAAATCTGTTTGTTTCCACTCACCACAGGTAGCACAGAGTTTCTAGTTTAGATATTACCAAATAATTCATCAAGGTTTGAAGTCAGATGATGCACATTTCACCATGACTCTATTACCTATGAAAGCCCTTGTGCATCACTTCCACGGTGCTGTTTAATTGAATGTGTTGCTTAGTAATCTCTCTAATTTTGTGTAGAGCAGCTTTTAGGAATGAATGCTGTTGCTGCTAGTAATGCAAACAAAGAAAATCAGTGTCTGTTCAGTATAAAACCTACCTTTAAACTACTTTTTACATGCCTTCAATATGTAAGCAACATCTGAAAATGCTTATCAGTGGAACGCACATCAGTAGAAAGTTTATGGAAAGCCTTTCATCCTAGCAACTAATATTTTGCTAATCTTTTGTTTACTCCCACACTGATTCTTCCTTCAGCTACATAGATAAAATCATACTGTATTCCCCATCTCCCAACTCTGATAATCCCCTTTTGTTTTGTAGGCAGCTCCAATGAAAGAGAGAGAGTTGTATTTCCAATATCACTTAAATCAATCTGTGTTTAGAACTGCTATTTGGGGATTCCTTATTAAAAATACAACAAAAAATAACACGTACAGGAGAAACACATTCAAAGTCCTCATGCTATGCCTGGGTTTGAAATATTTCTGTTTGTAGCCTGTATAAACAGCAAAACTATCTGTGAATTCTTCAGCTGTGAAGTTCAGTGTTATTTTACTAAGGGGTTTATTTTCACAGAGAAATCTTGTCTTAGACAGAAAATCTTTAATATGTCAACCTTTAAATGTAGATAGTTGAAGCATCCTTTACAGTTTACTTCCTAAGAAAAGAGAGCCATGGAGAAAGACCAGCCATAAGGGAATGTGAAGGAAGGCTGAGGCTGGAGATCTCCTCAGGAGAGGCAGTCCTCCCAGGCCACAGGGGACTGCAGGAAAATGCTGAAGGTGTGTAGGTAAGAGCTGTACATGTTGAGAGCAATTCACCCAGGCAGACTGACATGGTGTGGAGAATGCCTGTCATTATGCATGCTAAAAGGTCAGCATCATGTATTGGGATACATATGGGAGCATGTATTGAGATTCCTTCTTTCTGATTTTACTTCCTCCTGCCTCTACCCTGTTTTCATGTGTTCCCCTGTTACTAGAGAGAGTGGAGGATGGATTGGAGGAAGTAGTTGGGGAGGGTCAGTCAGTTAACAGTGATTTGAGATTCAGTATCTCAATGCAGTCACTACATTTTATTCAGCTGTGGTCTGGAGAACTTCTGTTCCCTGTTTCCATTTCTGCCACATGCCCAAACTTTGGGCCTCCTTATGAAAAGTTATTTTTGTTTATTCTTATTTAAAACACTGCTGAGCACTACATTATTCTTTCTCTGATTCATGCTTGCCCTTGTAGGTCTACTGATTTTGAAAATGGCAGCATGCTGCTGAGCTCCAGCCATACATCAGATATGTTTCTTCCTGTTCATGACTTAGAAGCCTGTGACTTGCCCAGAGTTGCCAAGAAGCTAATTATAGCAAGTCATCACTGCCTTCTAGGGTTTAATTCTCATCAACACATATTGGCATTTTTGTTTAAAGACATCTGAACATGTTCACTAAATAGTGGGATTAAACCTAGTCCCCAGCAAATAAAAAATTGTATATCGGCCTCAGGTACCTTGAGAGTGGAAATGACATACAGTATGGATTGGTTAAAAAAAGGAAAAAAGGTCCTTCAAGTCACATTTTAAAGGCATTTTGGAACTGCTGTTAATGGTGTCAGTATGTCTCATGATCAGCTGCTAAACTAATAATGCAGTTTGCTGCACTTGGGGAAAAAATAGACATTCAGACATCGTTAGTCATTTGTCTGAATGCTAGGCTAGAAATTAAAAGTACCAGGCTGTCTGAATGAACATCATCCAGATTTGCAGTTATATGTCTCAGTTTATTTAAAGGTAGATTGGTTGCCAGTGGGTCCTTATAGCACTTTTGTTACTTTAAGTTTAATTTAATGGTCCAGATTCTCTGGGATGTTTTAGATCTGAAGGCATAAAGGTCTTGGATATGGCATCATCCAGGCCAGTTGTGAATTTCCTGCAATGTGACTAGGCAATAAATTGTGGTTTGGTAGTGCCAGCAATAACTCTGCACAGCCATTTTCTGTCACAGTGTTCTCCCAGAAAAGACAACGCTTCATCAGAATTCCAGTTTGGGTGAAATTTGGAAAGTGAACCGTATACAAACACCCACACTGTCTTACCCAGATATGTCTTCCCGGGATAGCTGGTGATGAAACACTTCCATAGGAGATGAAACTCAGGTTAGTGTCTCTGCTATGTTTAATTTAAGGCTTGGTCTGCCAGACCTCAAGAAGGTGTTCAGATCTCAAGACAGTATTTGCTGTTCAGTGTTGTTGCCTTACTTCGTTTTAAGATTTTGTTTTCATTGCAGTGCTGAATGTAGAAAGATTTTGAAACCTTGATATCTTTATAGGAGTAAAGCTTTGCTTCTCTTTCCATTCTGAATTTGCCAGCTGGTCTAGGGAAAAGTGGTCCCACAGCTGTACATGCAACTTGCCCATTGAAGAGCCAGTACAGATTTCAGCAGTACTTCCCTTCTCCTGCACCACCTGGAACCTAGGGGCAGAACAGGATCTCCACCAGTGCTGTTGTTAATGCTCTTGAAGAGTCATGCAGTTTGTTAACTGTGTTTTGAGATTGTATGAGGCTGAAAGGAGTTGTAAACAATAGTGAGGGAAAGAAGACAGTTAAAAAAAAAAAAAGAAAAATTGATCATGTCATAATTCAGGTTGAGAGTGGAACAGCAATTTGGTTTTGAGCAGTGTACCTAGAATGGTTGTCATGTCCTGGTTCAGGTAAGTGATAGTTCAGTTTTACAGATGGAGTACTGGGGCATGAAAACATTTAATAAGGCTGCTTAATTTATCAGTATATTTTAATATGCTTGTCCAGTGGTCCCAAAGCTTGGTGTGAGGAGAGGTTGCAGAATAGTGAACTTTTGACTTAAAACCTTGTACAGTGTTGCTGAGCAGCACACAGATCCCTATCTTCAGGTTTTGGCATCTGAGAAATTTGCAGACATTCTGATGCAGCATCATTGTTTTTGTTGACAGGTTTTGTTGTTTGGTTTTTTTTAGTTTTGTTTATTTAAGTGATTTGTGAAAACAGGATAGAAATGTTAAAAGTTATGACCTTGATCTTCCACTAGCATGACATAGAAGTGGAACTGTTGCAATTAATGAGCCACATAACTTTACCACTAACGTGCATTCTAGTCTGCATTTTCTAACTAAAATTCCTGTCATTAAACTGAAATGAGTTTTGTCTTCATGTTGTTCTAAGTAGGACTTTGGTGATTCATAGGCCTTGTAGTGATTCTATGCCTGACTTGATTTCACCTCCAGCAGAGAACAGAGCATAAGTTAGATGATAGCTGCATGAGCTGAACAGGAGCATGTGGAAATGCTATTCTGTGAAATTTGAGTTCTTAGTCTGAAGATTGGAAGAGGTACAGATTATCATATATGCCAGACATCTTGGGAAGGAACTGGATGGCTCCTGTGAGAAACAGATTGTCCATTGTGCTAGAATGTATTCCTTTGAGACCCTTTATTCAGTTTCATCTCTTGTGTTTTCTCTGTCCTCGTTCCAAAATGTCAACAATAGAATGTATGAAGAAGTCACCAGCTTTCTCTCCTCCTCCTTTCTTGTGCTTCTGTCACATCAGTCACGAGTCTCAGGAATCTAACTAAAATAAAAGCAAGGCATCATATGATTCAGGTGGAATATGAAAATTTCCACTCTCTTCTTCGGTGTTCAGATTCATGTTCCTCTCACTTCATAGACCTCTGTTCCTTTCAAGTGTTTCAGAATTTGACAATAAAATCGTTTACCTACAAGGAAAGGAAAAAAACCTAAGCTCCCAAGACTTCAGCTCCTTATGCGACATAAAACTCAGCAGAAAGGTGCAGTTAACCTGACCAAAGCTCTTCTTTAATGGGCTGCATTTGAGACACCTTGTCCAAAAGATGTTAGTGTGCCCAGTGTCTGGAAACACCGTTTTCTGCCTTTAGGAAGATTATTTTGCCAGTTGCTAGGTATCATCTGTTGAAACAAAGCTATTACTTTTAAAATTCTTTAGTCACAGCAAGCTGACAGTAGTCATAGAAGGGTTTCGCCCTCTTCCTCAACTCTACAACTCTGTAATTAGGCCAGGATTTGAAAACTAGATGATTGGCTTTGGCATTTGTGTCAGATCACAGAAGGAATAAGGTAAAATAATTTTATCATGCCAGGAAACATTGTCTCAACAACAGAAGAGTGTTAGACTGCTCAAATGGGGAGTTAGGTGAAACTCTTGAGCCAAATGAAATCATGTTTGGTAATTGTTGAGCTTAATGCTGATGTGGGAATTATGTCACAAACCTCAGCAAGGAGAGGGCACAACTGAAGCATACTCGAGGTCAGGAGGTGAAAGGAACTGAAAGGGAAGGATCTCTCAGAAGCAAATACAGACTTCTGAAAAATATAGGGTTATATGTCCAAACAGCTGACAGCTATTATAGAAGATACAGCTGGGATGAAGCCTGTACCTTATTACTCATAGGATATTGAATATCCTATGAGAAAATGCCACTCTATTAAAAGAGAAGTAGGAGCGAACACTTAAACTGCTGTATTACTCAGAGCTAAAATGAGCTAATGAGATATCATATATATTATGCAATGAGTTTAATAAAAATCTCAAAATAATTTGTGTAATGTGGTGAGAGAATTTTTCCCAAATGGAAGCAAAGATTGTCTTCTAATGGTTACTGGAAAAAAAAAAAAGCAAGCAGGATATGTCTTGGAACTGTGCAACATGTCTTAATAAGCTGTTGCAGTGGAGGGGTTATATGGCATACGCTCAGATCGGTTGTACCTAAGTAAACAAAGACATTCCTTTCTAGCTCACACTCCAGATATTTTTGTCTATTCTGGATAAACCCTAGCTAGTATTTATGCATTGCTCTAAGCATGAGAACGACTAAATGTAACTTCTGGGAAATACTATAACCAGAATGCGATGTTAAATAAAAATCAGCCTATGAAGGCATTTTTGGTGAGACTGTAAAGCTTCTCACCTTATGAAGACAAGAAAAGTGGATTTAACAAATATAGTGAGTTGCTTCTCATTCCCTGAAAGAGTGGTCCTTCTGCATTTGCAGAGTGATCTTATACTACCATGGGATTAAAACAGAATGAAATCCACAATCCATACAGGGAACGCTAAACCAGCATCGTTACTGATTAGGACTACATTTCCTTTTCTTTTCACATATTTGAAGTAATTGCTTGGAATACATTTTTTTTTCTTTTTGTTTGAGTCATTAATAAATTAAATATAAGCCCCCTACACCTTAATAACTTATATCTATGACACAAACAATAAAATAATAGAAATCTCCTCTTTTTAATACCTCGCATCATTTTGTCTAACCACAGCAGTGAAGTGAGAGATAAAAATAAAGAAGTTTTAAACACGGGGTAATTCAAAGGATATTGCATGCATATGCCAAAACCCACATGCTCTTCGGTTTGTGATATATATATTTTAAGGCATGCTGTTGAACCAGCTAGGAAAGTTCCAACACACCTTTGCACCTTTACCAGCTTGCGATCCTTACTGTGTGGTCTTTCCAATGGGAATTTTGTTACATTAAAAAAAATGGGTTATCATTTGGTAATTTGGTAGGAGCTAACTAAAGGGGCATAAAATATCAACCATACAACCACAGTGTTAAAGAGCTTCTGTGCAGTCAAGAACTGTGCCTGCTAACTTCCTGCCAAGAAATGTGGTGGAGAAATACCCTTTTGCCTGCCCCCAACGCTCCCCCAGTTTTGGAGTAAAACTTGGTTTAAAAGTAGCTTAGGGTTTGTTGGGTATTTTTTCCCCCGATTATTCTGTCGGTGATATTAACACAGGGTCTCAGTTATGTTTCTTGGTTAATTGCGCCTTCAAAATGGATGAGTGATGAACACAAAACATTTTTATGCTTACTTCAGAGAGGTGATTTTGCAATAAATGTAAATTTTCAGTGACGAAGCAAAATTATCTTTGAAAAGCTACTGTGATAAATACTTCCTGTGGCCTTTCCATAAATGTCCCTTCTAATTTTTGGCAATCTTTTTCGGCTGTGGTTCAAACAGAATTTCAACTACCAAGCAGAACTGCTTAAATTGAAACCTCCCAGATAAATTGAAACCTCCCAGAGCTGTCTGTGTGTTCATACTTTTTCTGCAAAATACTATGCTTGAATCCCCACGGATTATTTAGCTTTCATCCTACTGAAGTGAAGCAAACAAGAACCATATATCCTGGCTTCCAGGACAAATCAGCAGAATGTCTTTGTAGCTTCATGCAGACTCCTGAGATGTGCTCACAGTTTTCTAATACTTATAACAGGATATGACTAATTTTTTGGTCAGCATTTCACTGAAAGTAGATTAATACAGATTTATAAATGGAAGCCACTGCACAGCAGTACACCATTATAAATGTGTAACAAAGCTGCATTTTTGCTGTGCTCTGTTTTCATAGCTGTCAGTGCGTCTTTCTTTTCTTCTGCATATATAAAAGTACAGTAACTTCACTTAGATTCATGCACAGAAATCAGTCTCTACTGTTAATGTTCTTTCCACATCCACTTCCACCTGCTTGTGGATATATTAATTTGACAGTTTGACTTTCTTAAAATTTTGCTCATAATATGCATTAGCAGTCCATTAGTCTTAATCATTTGTTTAGTCCAAAATGGATTTCCATTAGCACCCTTGTGGAAACTAAAATGGAAAAATGGTTTGCTCATGAGAACAGAAAAGGAGAAATCCAGAGAGATAAGTTCTTTCTTGATCTGTATATATTTCTGAACAGCCAGCTGGAAAATAGTACTAAAATAAGCATGGTCATTGAAAAAACAGAGTATCATAGCCTACTTATACTGTGTAGAGATTTCTTTTTTTGATTCCAAAATAATTTTTCTCAGAATTGTAGATATTCATAACATGAAAGATGTCATTTGGTAACAAGTCAGCCACTCTAACTCTCTAATAGCAGTTATTCTTTCACAGTAAATCACCAAGTTATGATTGTTGACTGTGAATCAAGAATTTCCTTTAGGATGAGAATTTACCAGTCTTCCAAAGTTTTTGAATTTTTTTTTTCTTTTCATTCTCAGACATTAGGTTTTTTGCTTTTTTTTGTTGTTGTATTGTATAAAATGCTCCAGTATCAGGGAGTTCGCAGGGAATGGAAAACATCTACCCTCAGGTATACAATAGCATAATATTTTTCCCTACTAAGGGCTATTATATGTTGATACCTAACCTTTGTCTTTGCCTAATTTCATGTTCTTATTCCTTATTTTAAGCATCCTTTGTCAGAACTAGCCAGTGTACTTGGCCTTTATCCTCATTTTTCTCTGTGAGGTAACAGATATCTATAATGCATTTGTAATAAGTTTGCATGAGAAGTGTGCTTTTGAGATTAATCTCCTGTTCATTCCGAACTTCAGAGCTATGGTTCAGAATGAGAATTTTGACTGGATTCCGTTTGGATCAAATTAATCCAGGATTCCCAGGAATAAACTTCCAGTGTTCTTGGTATGAAAACCACCTCAGGTCTTGGGGTAGGATTAGGGCTAGTTGGAAGTAAAAACCTCTCAACTGTATGGGCATCAGGTTCTCAGCACTGACTGTTTTCCTCTGCTACTATTAGTCTTCACTACATGCTAGTATGAATGGAGAGGCATTTAGTCCTGATTCCAGTCACGCTACACCTAATGATGTCTTATGCAGAAGGATTTGTTTTTAAGATCACACCTCTGGTAGTTGTGTCTGGGTTTCTGAATATCCCAATTTACCATATATAAAATGTTCTTTTAGCTTTCTTGTCTATCTCATAAGTATTTTCAGTTTCTTCTCTTTATTCTTACTGCTGTTACGTTTTTTTCTGTGCGTGTTATAACTCTCTGTGGTGTTATAGATGCATTATTTGTAAGGAGAAAGATTGCAGGGCTGTATCGTGGTATCAAGGATCTGCAGGCACTATTGCTTTCCCCTTCTTTAAGTCATTATAAGTTTTATAGCTCTCTATAACTCTGACTTATCTTTCATTAATATTCTCAGTATCTCTACTGTAGGCTAGAACTGAGATTGAAGAAAATTCCACTGTGGGTCAGGCTGTACCATGAGCCTCGTGGATGACCTTGGCTGTGTCACTTGCTGCCCTGTATGGCTATTTCTGAATCTCTGGGAAGAAGAAATATATTTTTTGCCCAAATTTATGAAGTTTTGAGATGTATAAATCAAAGTGCATATAAAATCTTGATGTCTTAATTACTAGCAGTTTTCAGCCACCTTGTTGAATATATTATTCTCATAAAATGTAAGAACATGATGTTTTTTAGTATCCTAAGCAAATACATAATATTAAAAAAAACCCAAACCCAACAAAAAACCCACCAAAGCCCAAAACAGGAAGTGTAAGCAACTTACATCATGGTCATATTCATCTCACTCCTCTATTTTTTATTTTTTTTTTCCTTTTCTGTGAGGGTGAATTAGAGATATTATGTAGTCAGAGGGCAATTCTGATATGCGTCAGATAATAATATCAGGCATTAGTATTATACAATAAAGTTGTCTGGAAGAGGATTGTTACTTCCCTGAAAGAAATAGAATGAATGCTTCTTAGTCAGTAGTGAGACAAGGGGGAGTACAAAATTACAAAATGAACTATATAAACCTTTAGAATCAATTTTAAGTAATGTTAAGTTTGATGGTTTTGTAACAGTAGTAATGGAGAATTAGTGAGATGCATGTGATATATGGAGAAAAATATAGAGTACAGCTAGAGAGCATACTGAGAATTCTTGCACAAGATAAATTGCTGCAGTTGATGTAGTTTAGGCCTTTATGACCTAAGTACAAAATGAGTGTAAGAAAAACAGTCTAGAAGAACAGGACGTAAAGACAGGGAGTATC
Organism: Bolborhynchus lineola; assembly: GCA_025448015.1. Lineage (NCBI taxonomy): Eukaryota > Metazoa > Chordata > Aves > Psittaciformes > Psittacidae > Bolborhynchus > Bolborhynchus lineola. The sequence continues at coordinate 12,871 of JAOEHX010011530.1, forward strand.
TGGGATGGCAGGGGCCCAGGATGGGCTGCAGTTAAACTAACTGATAAGTAGGAGAACATGATGATAGTTATGTCTGTGGTGTTAACGAACCGATTAAGCTAGTATCAGCATCTACTGCCCGTGCTTCAAAGGCTGCCAGCAGTGATGAAGATTGTTGGAAGAAGTAAATGACCCTAGGGACACCCACCACATTTTTGTACACAAGCGGGGAGCTTTCTGGAAAATTATGTAATCCATACGTAGCCTCATGAATATGTATGTGTGCTTGGTGGCTATATAAGGACTTCTTGTGTAGCAATACGGGGACACACGTTAGGAGGAGCTATCCCCTGTGCCTCCCGGCACCGCAATAAAGAATACCTGCTTGTCAACTAGAAAACTTTATTGGCAAGTTTGTTCCTGGAGTTTATTCTGAATCAAAAGGCTTTCCTTTTCGCTGTTAGATCCAAGGAAGAGTGATAAGTATCTACGTAGAAATGGGTGAAACATGTAAGAGCATTGTCAACTATGTGAATATTGACTGTGGGTTGTTTGGGGTGTTGTTTTTTTTTTTTCTGTTGCCTTTTTTTTGTGTGTGTGTGTGTCTTGTGTGTTTCTTTTTTTTGATTTCATGCAAACTTTCTGAAGTTAATAGTGTAATTTAACATAAATCCTTGGCTTTATCTCTGTGGTGAAGGTGGAGCTGACTGAAAATGCTACATAACTTAAACAATACTGAAATAAAGCTGCTGACATAGGCGGAAACAAAAGCAGCCTTTTTTCCCAGGTGAAGTTACTTGTACTGAAATAACATTTCGACAATAAAACATGAAAGTGAAACACAGTGGGAGATCATTAAAAAGTATCCCATCACTTGAGTCAGACCATGTATTGTGATGCAGATTATACTGATTTGATGCAAGTTTCAAATTAAAAGTACAGTTTCCCCCAAGTGAGTACCGATACTAAAACTCTTTGAATTATGGTGGCAAACAGTAGTGTAGTCAGTACGTCTCTCTTACCAAAACTTGAGATCAGAAGGTTATTAGCAGGAGATTTTCAGAGTTCTTTCTGAAAGCTCACTAAATTATTAACCAACTATATTCATACTATTTGCAGTACTGCCAATGGAAAGATTTTTATAGAAGAGCAGTGCTGTGCTGTGCTTTTATTTTCATTGTAAAGTAGAATATTGTTCATGTTGTTCTTTTCAAAGATTAAGAGATATTATCTCTGGTAGAAGGAAGACACCCTTTCCCAAGTTCTAAATTTAAATCTTCCATGTTATGGTTCCTTGCATTTACCAAGGCTGTAAGAACATTCCTTGCTATTGCTTTTTGAAAAAGTCCTAACTTTATCAGTTGTACTTTTGGTAGATACTTTATCCCACATCCTCAAAGAATGTGTGCAGGAATAGGAAAAGCCATAACAGAAACACATGTCAAGATATAAATGAAACTGTTAGAATTATCCTCTCTAGTGATCCGCTGTGACATTTGAAAGTGTCAAATGTGATAGCAAACTTCTCAAAGTTGGTCTGATCAGTCAGTCTGCATCATGCAAAATAGGAGTTTCCTCCCACTTAGGTAGTGTGATCTATCATTCATGTTCTGCTAGCTGAAGCCCGTGGCAGTATAGCCTGTCTCAATTTCCATGACTTGTCCCAAAAAATTTATGTAGGAACACATATGATGGCTAAGGCTCTGCTTTAGGGAGCTGAGGGACAAATGAGAGAGTATTCTACTAGTGAAGGTCAGTAGCAGGAAGCCTGATTCAGGTACATTAAGGTTTCTTTAGGTTGCTGTACTAGTATGACGCAAACTGACAGTCACAGAAACAACTCCTGTGTGCAAGGAGTAGCCTACAGCCAGGGCAGAGTGTAGTACTCTGTGAACCTGCTTACAGCCCATAATGGGTGTTATCCATCAAAGACTGAACTTAGGGAAGGGGAGGCAATTAAAGAGAGAATGTATCTAAGCCTGTACTGGGCACCACTTATTCAGCCTCTGACGAGGAGAGGTTCGTTGTGAGGAGAACCACAGGAAGCACAGTTTCAGGCAGAGCAGCCTGTATTCCCCTCCGGACTTTTGCTGTTAAGGGCACCAGCCTGTGTCAGGGTGCTGGAGTACAAAGTATTGGTGACTCAGTGCTCGTATCATCTCCTCAGCTTTTTTCTTCTCTGGCAAAATTTGACTATCTGAGAGCTGGTTAGGGAGTGGAACAGGAGCAGAATTGTTCAGTAGCTGGTGGTGATACCTTCGAGGATCACACCACCAGTACTAAAAACTACTGTAGATTTTCATCACTTTTCAAAGAAACTGCATTCAGTTTCTGCTTTGCTTTGAATTATCATACCAGATCTGTCAGATTCTGTTTCACGTTGGATCTGGCTTTGAAAATATTATTTCTCTATTTCTTTCCCTGAAAGACTTTCCAAGAAAAGTGAAGGAGTGTGTTGTGATTTTACTTTTTAGCTTTATTTGCTACTCTGGAGAAGGCTCTCTGTGTATTTATATATTCTTTTTGTGGTTGCATTTAGTCCTTATAGAAGAATAACCTTTTAGGCTGTGTCCCCCTGTTGCAGAAGAGATATGAATGAGCTTCTGCTTTCCTTCCGTAGCATTACTCTGTCAGTATGTTCACCTTCCATTTCAAGGAACCCTCCTTAATCAGGAAGAGCAGTTTTTTTCTCAGAGAGCTATTTCATCCTGGGCATTTTTTGCTGTGCCTGTTCTAACGGTACAAAGTTGTAGAGGTGGGATTTTTCTTGTGGCATTTTCTTAGTTGGGTTTTGGGCCAAGTCTGTTGTCTTGTGTCAAATGAACTAAAGAATATGGAATATGTTGCAGGCAGCTCAAATCATCCTACAACCTTGAGTAGCAATTTCTGTCATTTCCTGTCAAATTTTGGAAGTATTTTTGTGCAAAAAAATACATCTGAGCATTGTGTCCATATCATTCCAAAACTTCAGCCAAACTTGTGTTGCTTTTTAGTGATACGGCGATTTTGCATAATTTGTGATTTTCTAAAGGGAAGGAGGGGAGATGTCTGACCAGCTGTAAATCTGAAAGTTTTTCAACATTATTAAGTTGAGGGTATTTCAGTGCAATTTACTGAACACTGATTAAAAGGTAGTTAAAAAGAAAGAACAAAATCTAAATTGCAGACCTGAAGGTAATAGGTTTATTCTTAACAGGTGTGGATTTTCATGGCTATAATAGTATTCATGCTGTTGCAACTTTATAAAGCTTCTTTTTGCTAAGATGATGCAGTTTCCTGCAAACAGAAGGAAGAGAGAATTTATACTATTTTAAATGAGCATTCATAATTTTCACTTGTCTTCTCATATGTGATATACTGTGTCCCTGTTTGTTTCACATTGTTTTTATTTTCTCTGGTGTTCAAAATCTGCTAGAGAAACATTCTAGCTCTTGCCTGTTTTTCAGTAAGCTAGTGTCTTTAACAAATGTTAGATTTTTCACTATACTATGGGATCATGCCAGCAGTAATCATTGCCCTTTTCAGTGTTTAGATCCCAGATTTCAATGAATTGCTGTTATGTTATTTGTTACTGTCTTTAAGAAGACTTAGTCATACATCTGTACACAGATGTAGAGCTTCTGTAGAAGCTTTAGTAGAGCTCTAGAACACTTTAGTAGAGCTAAATTAATGGCAAGTTCATGGAAGAGAGCTAACTGGCAAGAGAAACCCCTGAATTTATCAGGCTGAACTGCAGATTATGAAAGATTCTTCAATGTGGAATTGACACTCAGTTGCATTAGATGTGCCAGTAGAATGAATGGCATTAGAGATTTTCGTTCAGTAACACTTTGATTCTTTAAGAACCTGAAGGTACACAAGTCCATAGAACCAGATGAAATCCATCCATGGGTCTGGAAGGACCTGGCAAATGAAGTTACTAAGCCACTCTCCATCATATTTGAAAAATCATGGCAGTCAGGTGAAGTTCTCGAGAACTGGAAAAATGGAAATATAACCCCCATTTTCAAGAAGGGGAAAACGGATGAGCCGGGGAACTACAGACCAGTCAGCCTCACCTCTGTGCCTGGCAAAATCTTGCAGCAGATGCCCCTGGAAGTCATACTAAGGCACATGAAAAACAACAAGTTGGTTGGTGACAGCCAGCATGGCTTCACTAAGGGGAAATCCTGACTGACGAATCCGGTGGCCTTCTATGATGGGGCTACGGAACTGATGGACAGAGGTAGAGCAGTTGATGCCATCTACCTGGACTTCTGCAAAGTGTTCGACACTGTCCCACGTGACATCCTTGTCTCTTAAGT
>JAOEHX010011532.1:0-17793 GCA_025448015.1 Bolborhynchus lineola
ATGGCAAATGGAAAAAAAAAAAAAAAAACAACCCTGAAAAACAGTACTGTGGACTTAGGGAAGGAGAAAAAGCTTGGAGTGTACATACCATAAGATGCACAAGCTTAAATAATGTACCAGCTTTTGCTGTATATTAGGTCTGAAAAATTAGTGTTCCTAATGGAGTTACTGATCCTTCCCATATGCACTTGGCATTGTGGCACAAAAGTCTCTTAGAAAAAACACACTAGCGTTTCAGCCAGAACACCACTATTGCCTCTTGAGTCTGTAACTGAGAGGTTCATGTGGAAGTCTTGCTTTAATGGCTCTCTCTTTGTCCTTTCTGCAGGCTTTCACCTAGCATTGGATTAGAATAGTTAGAGTGGTTATGAGTGCTAGCATCCCTACACTCTTCTTGACTTCTTCCATCAGTGAAGGGCTGGAGATGAGTCTTTCAGATCAAAATAAGGTAGGAAGCTGGAAGGGAGATTTGAGGAGGAGAGCCCTGGAGAGTCATCCTCTCTGCTGCTCAAGCAGTGGAGATGAAAGCTCCAGTTCCTTCAGCTGACACTCTTGCCCTCAGTGGCAACAGGCAGTCTTGCTGAGGGTCTGGTAGCCAGGCAGATTATGTGGTAGTAAGTCCACAGTTATTTTCCCACAAATGCAGACCTCTGCCCTAGATATCCCATCTCGTTTCACAGAGCTAATCCTGCAAATGGTCATTTAGCACAGCAGCGTTTGAGAAGAGTTCCAGAATGTAGCTGTGGTCCCCAGAATGGGGTTGTCCATAGCAAAACCCTGGATTTTCAGTCCATTCCTACAAAACAGTGCCTAGAAAACACTTTCAGGGCAGAGTCCAGTCAAATCTCAGTGTGTCAGTTTGCACACAGAAAGTTGGGAATTGTACATTCAAAAAAAAATCTTCATGTCTTGCATTCTGACAGCGAAGATACTTCTCATTTTCTAGAAGTTGCTGCTTCCAAGCCAGCATGAGTTGATTGTTGATGCTGTCCAGTTCCATGTTTACAGTGGTACATCTCCATAGTAAATACTTCGGATTAACTGGAAGTGTGACCATGATCTGACCTCTCATCAGCAGGCACAGGAGTGGGGAATCTGAATATGAGTTTTATCAACTGTCAGAATCTTCTGTTCTCAGCCTGATGGCAGGAGAAACCAGTGTACTGTGCAGTAAAAAATGTATTATTGGTCAAACAAGGCAGGACAGACATCTAAAATTAGAGAACCAGTTTAGGGGGGTGTGTGTGTCAACAACATCAAGTGCATTATTCCCATCTAATCCAAATTTTATCTTTTATTCTGCTAAAGTATTCAATCTTGCTCTTTTCTTTGGGTACCCAACCTTTACACAACACTTTCTCTGCAGCCTGAAGGTAAAAAAAGCCCATCTGCGCAATACAGTAGAATACAGCTTCTACTGAAAAAGACAGTAGCATCAGAAACTGACGTAGGAAAAGCCCTTTAATGTCAGCTTGGAAGTGCAAGATGCCTCTGGATTCTTAAGCATGAGTGTTTGACCTGATTTATGCCATTCCATGGTTAGTTTGGTGAAAAGGAAGGATCTGAAGTGAAATCATCCAATGGGATACACATGTCATCACAGCTGAAGCATTTAGATATGTCCACACAGGTGTTTTGGCTTTACCTTATTTTGTTTTGATCCTTTACTTTTGATGATCTGTGCCACAGACTATCTCTTCCCTAGGTTTTGATTTCCAGTGAATTTACTAGGTTTTTCAAGAACAATCTGGGTAAGCAACTGGGACCAGTTTGTTCTAAAGGGTGATCACCACAGACATTACAGGTGTGACTAATCTCTGCCAAGAATACTATGCTTTAGCAGAATAGATGTGAGCTAGTATTTAGCAGTTCACAGAGGGAAAAGGTTTGTATCACAACACAGACAGTAGTGATGTTCATATGTGGAGGGCTATGGAATGGTGACATACACCTACAGCTTGCATCAGCAGATGGAGGTTTTCCATGCGGTTACAATTTCTGGCAGGCCCTTTACTAAATATATGCAAAGGGATAGATGGTTGTTGCTTTGGATATGATAGAGATAGAAGAACAGGTATTCTCTGCTTAGGATGCTAACTTGAGTTGCTGTAAACTGAAATAGCAGTAAAGGCAAGTTACCCAAATTTGGGTGTCTTCAATTGTTACTTTAAGGAGAAATAAACAATTTATCTGGATCATCTATAGATAACTCCTTCTGGCCCTCCCACCCCTCTATTTCCTTTCTTTCTGATTTGAGTAAGATTTTGAATAAATACCCAATGCAATATGTAAACTCTGAATTGAATGAAAAAAATATGAACTGCTTCTCCTGCATGTCACATCTTTTAAATTAATTTATAGCAATAATCAGCTGAACTACATTAAGCCAAAATTGAAAGAATTTTGAGTGCGTGTATTTCTGTTCATTTAGATTACTCCAAATAAAAGTTGATTAAAAAGGAGAAGAAAAAAAATTGAATTAATTTAACTGATTATGCAAAGAAATGTCAATTCCACAGTTTCCTATTGTTTCTTTGTAATTTTTTTTACCCCATCTTGTTCTCCAAGTAATTTTGAAGGCTTCTGTAGGCGGGAAACTGTATTATCTGGTGAGAAAATTCTTTCCATAAAGGAAAAAAAAAAATACACAGTTCAGTAAACTCATCTAAAACTTCATAACTTTATTTCTAGCAAAATGTACAGTGGCAAACTGGAAGCAAAACATTTTCAAAATGGAAGTTCAAATCTGTTTTAAAACTATCTATATTTAGGTTTGGATTTCTTCCTTTTGAGATTGATACTAAGGCTCTTTCCAAGCCTTATTTACACACACAGACCCTCAGAAAACTTACGCTGTCAGGATGTAGTGGGAAGTCAGTGAAGCCTGAGGGGACTTGTGTTTGGCATTGTCAGAGACTTCCTTCAAATGTAAGATTAATTATCTAGTCTTTCCCTCTGTTTCCCCTGTCTAGAAAGTGGGAACACTAATACTTGCCAACCTGCTGAGGGCCTCATGAGAAAAAAAAGTCATCAGAAATACATTCACTTAGGGAGCGAGACGTGCGGATCCCTTGAGTTTTGAAGTCTCTCCTTTTTCTTTACCCTGGAGATGTCTTTAAAAGTTAATTTCAACCTCCCAGGCTAAATTTGAAGTGTTTTAGTGCTGTGACATGTGCAGTGCCATTACAGACATTTAAAGAAATGCTAACCGACTCTTGGGCTTGTCACTGCTGTCAGACTACTTAGCACTGCCCCCTCGAACCAAAATCAGGGAGGCAAAAAAGCCTCTCTAAATTAGCTCTGCTTTAGCTTAATCTATGCTTAAAGCAAATGAGCTATAGCTAAAAATCAGCCAAGATTCATTAATAATGTAAGAAGAGGCCAAGGAAGGCAAAAAGACACAGCATAGCTAGTCCCAAGCTGCAGAAAGGCCTTCAACAGATGCCTGGGCTGCTCAGTAGGATGCAGAAGGTTTAAATAAAAATCCTCTTTCCTGCCTTAAAAAGTCCATTCCAAGTGTGACCTCAGGACAGAAATGTGTACAAATGAGGACAAGGTCTGTCTCTTTGCTGCATGAAAACTCTGTCTGAGGGCACAGAATTTACTGTGTTTACATCTTGCAATTGCTCTTCAACATGGAGATGTAAAACTCCCTTCAAAATGTGTCAGTCTCTATGAGCTAAGTAAACATTTTCCATTAGAAATGGGACAGACCTTAGGGAATTATTTACACAATGAGTTAGAGAGTCACTGGTGAGAATCATCCAGGTGAAGCAAGGTAATTTGTAAAGCAAGAGTAACTTTCTATGAAAATAAAGAATAGAATAAAAAGCTCTCCCTGAGAGAAAAGCTGAGACCAGACATTGTTACCTTCTGGAAAAAATACCAGGGTTATTCATGAAGGAGTTAAATCAAAACAGGCATCAGAACAAAAAGTGTTACCTATCAATGGCTTGTGAAAGGCTTAATAGGAAGAACATATAAAGTTAAATGGGTAGGTGTTGAAGAAGATTTTGACATTACTAGCTGTTGTGAAACGTGGTGGCATGGCAAAAATCAATGGGAAACTTTAGTAGTTGGCTATTAAACCATAAAGGAAAGAGTTTCAAATTAAGTGGTGGGAATAGCAACTCAGCCTAGAAGGATTCTCAGAAACAAAGAATTCAGAAGTCAAAAAGAGGACAGTAAGTGCAGCTGGTGACTCCACAGTTCTGCCTTCTGTGATCTGAAAGCCTTGCATCTAAAAATCTGCTCATGTAGAGATTAATACAATTGTAACTGGCAAATCTTGTGCTCAGCTGGCCAGTCCCTTTGGAGGCAAACCAGGTGGCAAACTTAGTTATGTGGGAGGTTGGAACAGATGATCTAATAATCATTGCAGTTTCTTAAAATACCTGATGCTGGGGTAAATTAAAATGCAGAAGGAGAAACAGGCTGGAGTCCACCTCTTCACACTGCTCCTGCTAACTGCAGGCTGCCCTGCTCTGCTGCACTGTAACCACATCCCAGATGCTTCTGGTCCTGCCTCTCATGGCTGGCTGCCACTTGGACAGCAGTTAGAGCAGCAAATTAAACTGTGAAGGAGGAAGAGTGAAGACATGGTACATTGACAATCTTCTCATGGTGGAGGTAGTGGGAGCAGTCACACTAATATGTGAGAACTAGAGGTAATGGTTGGAAAAAGGAAAACAATAGAAAATAGTGCTAATTAAAATGATTGCCTTTTAATGATGTGTACTATAACAAGGAGCTTCATCTGTTAACATGCCTTTCATGGGAAGAAAGCTGCACTCTAATAGGCAGGAGACATGATGTTCCACAGCTTAAAGCCTGCATGTGTTTTTCTTTTTCTTGTCCTTCAGGTGTTCCAGAAAGATCTTGTTACAAAAGAAACCTTGACCAAACGGTCAACTGGTTGATTCTTCAGGTCTTAAGCTGCTTACATAAAATAGGTACAGACAGCCTTAAATTTGTAACAAAGGAGAGTAAACTGCAACTTACTAGGGAATTAATTTAATCAATATATTCCAACTGACAGTTGTCTGAATTTCAGTCTGCACTTCTTGAGAAAGATGAAAATTTCCATAGGGTACATGTTACTGGTTGATTCACAGTGCCTATTATGATTGTGAAATATTGCTAGGAATGGATTGAGATATATTCGGGACAGTAGGTGGACTAATGGAATTCAGTGACTTTATTTAAAACGCATGGGAGTTTATTATAATACTGTAATAGAAATGTCATTTACCCTGATGGGAAGAGAGGGAAAAGCCCTGTCAATGAATAATAATGAAGTTATTTAAATGTCAACATTCTTGCAAATAGTTTGTAAAATATGAATTATTTTACGTGTTTGTAGTTTTGTTTTAATTTATTACTTGGGGAAGTCAGAGCTTCAGTCCCACAGTTTCTGTGATTTTTTTATGCTGTGAAATGAGCTAGTCATAATTAAAATGTTGGGTGTTTGCAGAAATCAATCTGCTTTACTGAAATAACAGGGACCCTGATTCTAAACAGCTACTGATAAAATTTGGGATTTAATGGCACCAGTTACCACTAAAATGGTGGGGCAGGTCTGAAGTCCAGAACTGAGACTAAATCCTCTATTTCTCAATATTGTTCTTTTACAAAGCATCATCTGTGTTTCAGCAACATCCACAATGTGCTAATACATCTTCTTCCATATTTAGACTTGCACATGTATCAAATCTCTCTGTAGACCTTCCTATTTCAAGCTCCTCTGGATTTATTTTGACGTAGCGTGTAGACTGTACCAAACCAAAATGAAGCAATTTACTCAGGGATTTGAACTAATTTGAAGAAATATGTATAAACACCCATTTCCCCTAAGCAATTCCAGAAACCATTGCAACATGAATGTCTACACAAGAGCTAATGAGATAGGTCTTACTGTTCAGTTATTACACATAGTTATTTCAGTAGCTGTGGCTTTTTGGCAGATAATTCAGAAGGTTTAGCATTTTATTTTTGTGTTTTCAGCTCTACAGGTCTTAGGTTTAGTCCTTACATATGATTTATCCAGGTACTTGCTCTGCTCATGTGATACAGATGAACTGAATCTGAGTTCTCTGCAGAGCTTCAGAGAATAGCCTATTGCACAGGGTATGGGTGATGTTGGTTGATACATATCCATTCCCCTTCAGATAAATGGAATTGAATTTGTTGATGTTGTCACTGCCTACACCCTGTTGAGGTGCATCTGTCTTTTGCCGTGCTTCCAGGTTAGGCTGGCTCTCTGGATCACCAAATGGTGTGTCATTTTCCTGGGTTGGGAGCCTCATACTGTTTTATACACACATTTAATAAGACAAATTAAGAGTTCATTATCTAAGGGCTGCTAATCAATGCTTGTATACATACACATGTGTATATATATAATATATATAATATGTGTTATATATGTATACAGTAGGAGTAAGATGAATGCAGGTTGGTGGTACTCCTTGGATTAGATACCAACAGAGGCTTCATGTACACAGTGTTTCATTCAATACAGTTCTTTCATTTCAGTGCTCTGTGTGTGTATTTTCACCATTATTTTTTTTTTGTTAAAACACTTCTTGATGCCTGTCTGCTCTAACTAGGCAGGTAGAAGGACTGGCTATTGCTAGTTTAGAAGATGAGATTGAGAGTAAGATCTAACAGTAGCTCCTTTGATTGCTTGTTTATTTGTTCATCTGCAAAAAAAAGATGTTTTTCTAAGCTTTCCAATCTTTCAGTTGCTTTTATGGATGTTGACAGAAGCACACATTTCCATCTGTATGTAACATTACCTGTAAATAAAACCTATGAATGCAAAATAATTGCCTAGAGATTTGAAAAAAGAAATGGATGGCAGTTCTGACTAAGATTAGCATTTGTGATAGTCCTTGGACATCTGTTTGCCTGTGCTGTGGCAGGGATACTGGCTGCTTTACTTCAACGATTTCAAAGCAAACTTTATTTTTTATGTCAGATTTTCTTCACTCTTGTCCCCCTTTGAAGGGTCCCATTTTGAAATCACTGTCACTGGTGTAAGGAAGAGCTGCATCACTTCATTAATTGTTTTTTCCAAGGTTGGCAGGTCAGACTTAGTCCCTAAAATCCTTACATGTTTTTATCAGCCCAAAAAAAGGATAGGTTTTGGGTTTTGGGCAGGTCACAGTGGAAATACCAGTTTCTGAGAAGGCTGGGTTGTGAGGTGGGGAGGTTACCAAAGTAAACCAGCAGTCCTTGGCCAGGGCTTTGTTCAGCATCCTGCTGTGGCTCCCTTTACCTGAATGCTGGAACATCTCTGAAATATTCAGTAGCTGAAATAACTGTAACGGTATCTTCCTCTTCCTCAATCCAAAATTCAGTGTTAATATTCTAACCAGGGGTGCATATGTTTAGCAGGAGGAGAAGAAAAAGCTGTGGTCAGTCTTATATGACAGTCAGATACATGCAAATGCTTCTGTGAAGTTCTTGAATAGAAAATTTCAACTTTAATGCAAATCCATGTTTTAATGCTATTCATCTTAATGGGTAAACCGCCAAGCTGCTGTCATCTTGTTTTATGCACTGATTGCGAAATCTGAAACCCCAGAAGCTGTGATATAAATGTAGGTGTGGAACCTGATCCAGAAATCTAACAACCTCCGCACTCTGGGTTAAAGAAAATAAATAAATATAGACATTAAGCAACTTAAATACTTTTGTGAATTTAGCCATTGCTTCCCAGATAGGAGAGAACCTGGAAATGATGGGTTCCAAGGTTTCCTTTAGAATGACTGGTTTTGGAGCGGTTAGCAGAAGGGAAAATTCATGTTGCTGCTTGCAAATGAAGTTCTATATGGACTCATTTGTTCATTTTAAAGACAGGTTGCAGGTTTATTATCTGCAGGAGTATCTTATACTTCTAAATGTCTCTGTTACCCAGATTCATATAATTTTTCTGGAATTTGTGGATACCAAGTGTACTGGTTTGGGCTGATTATCTAAATCCCCTGGCTATTAGGACATAATTCAGGCAAGCATGAGCTGCATAATGAACAAAACTCAGGTAGTAATTGATCTTGGTTCCAGTCACATGTTAAGAGTAGATGTTACAGGAACTCTGCACAGTCTCGCTTGCTTTTTCTTCCCCAAGGCATGTATCCAGTGTCTCTATGGACAGCCCTTGTGTCAGAAATATATAATTTTTTCTACTGAAGATTGGCTCTTGAAGCAAGTAAAGCAAAAGTGTCCATACTGTCTGCTACTCCATGTGAAAATGCCTTATAAATTGTAGGTGTAATGCTCATGCAGTTAGGTTTTCAAATGGACGTCAGTGTTTCTCACAGAAACTGAACTTGAATTTCACTGAACAATCAGCTGGATCAGCTGCTATAGAATATGCTGAGAAAAGACTTAACAAAATGAGTCCAATCTTGGAGTATACAATGAACTGATAACTTTAGTCTCTTGCTGTCTGCTATTTGGCATTTCTGACAATCATCATCATTTTCTATACACAGAATTCAGCATTTCTTATTGTATATGTTTATTTTAAAATGCTTTGGGAAGATGCTGGTTTAATTTTTCCTAATCTAATTTAAATGCAAATTATAAGCACTTACATGATTCTGTGTGTATATGATTAAGTATCATTATATACTACATGAATCATTCAAAATGCTCTAGAGAGCCATTCTGCTATGTAAAGCATGACTTATGTTGAAAAGCTGCCAAATGACTTGTGGTTTTGTGATTAAGTGTTTGTACTTATGAAATCTCTATTTGAATTGCAGGTCAACAGATTATGGGACAACGTATGAGAAATTGAATGATAAAGTTGGTCTGAAGACTATTTTGAGCTACTTGTATGTTTGTCCAACAAACAAACGTAAGGTAGGCGATAATGTGGTTGTCTCATTTTGACTTTATGATGCAATTTAGGTCCTGGTGATCTCTCCCATTTTCTTCAATATCTGTTACTGTCTAAATAGTTCAAAAGTCTCTCTTTCTGTCTCCCTCCTGTTGAAAAAATATGTATCTTTTTCAAAACACAGACCAGCTTGTAGCACCTATGCTACCTACCAGTGTACTTTAGGGAATATATGTTAGCAAAATATAGTTATTAAATGGATAGGTATCGTGTTTAATTTTTTGCTTACCTTCTGGATGGTGATGATTTTGTTGTCTGAAACTGAGACTCATTAAAATGGCAGAAATGCATCTACAGTGGCCAGATTGTATGTAATATTATTTATCATTTAAGTGCTCCCAATAGTGAACTGAACAGGATTTGACAAATTCCTGCAGAGAAAATGCCTTCAGAAGCCCAGAAAGTTTTAATCATGCAAATGCCCTACTGACTAACAATTTTCTTAGAATTTATAATGCTGACATAGTCATAAAAGGAATTTGATGCCACCTTTGAAATATGGTTTTGACAAAATTTTTCTTATTTTGAGGTATATAGTAGAAAGTGCTGAAGCACAGTTCATAATGATGGTGAAGACTTGTATTCTCACATATGCTACTAAACAATATTGTGCTTAAAGGCTCTCCTTCATGTGCTGTTTAAAAAAAGGAGTGAACTCCTCGTATTTGGTGATAGGTAATCATAACTATTGGTGTTTCGGTGTGAAAACTAAGAAGTAGTTTAAGTCATCTGAAATTATTAGCAATTTCATTTCAGATTTCCTCATATGTTGAAAGTCCAGAAAAAAATGAATGAAAATAAAACCAAAGCATGATTAAATAAATGGTAGTGGTGACACCGTTGTCCTCTTGATTTCTTAGCTGTGAGATTACAATGCACCCATAGCTGGTGGAAGGCCCAACTGCAGCTCTTCACCAGCAGGAGTCTCAGCCTGGCTAGGGTAGTTTTCTCTCCTTGATTTCTGAGTTGATAGTTCAAGTTACTACAGGCAAAACAGAATTGCATCAGCAGAAAATGCTAGAGAATATTCATTTCTGAAAGAGGCTGAACAGCTGAGGTCACTATGATGCTGTTTTCATGATACTGAAACATTTGTGTATTCTTTAAAATAGACTGTGAAAAAAAAGAGGGAGCTGTCCTAACTAGAGAGAGGAGAATGCTCAGCTTTGTTCTGTTGTAGGTCATATCTAAGCCTTTGTTCAAAAGAAACAGGCACTTCTAGGCATTGGTCATTTGGCCTGTTAAGAAACTGCCACCTGATGTCACCTGCTCTTTGCCAGTTGACTGTAAATGGAAGTCCATACCACCAGCTGAGAGGTAGTCACCTGTCAGGGTATTCTTGATCCTACTATGGATTCTCCCACTTGAGCCTTTGAGTAATGTTTTATCATAACCAAAGGTTTGACTGATCACAGAATCATAGAATCGTTTGGGTTAAAAGGGACCATAGGTCATTCAGTTCCAACTCCCTGCCATGGGGCAGGGGTGCCTTATACTAGACCATGTCACCCAAGCTTCTGTCCAGCCTGGCCCTGAACACTGTCAGAGATGGAACAACAAAGGACGTTCTTCCTCCTCTGTTAAATAAGCATTTGTAAACAGTGGAACATAAAAATAGAGTGGACTTTTGGGATCATGCATTCCACTTTGCTTGTAGCAGGTGCCTCATGTGGTCCTAACAAGACAGCTATCAAGTGCTCTCTTAATGGATTGCGGCTGTGAGATTTCAGTCCTTACCTATTATGATGAATTCAGGTTTTGCTGGAAGACCCTTATTAAAAAAGAAATTGGCTACCACTTACCTTTGTAGTGTCACTTGATTGATTCATCATACCTGCCTACATTGCTAGGTAAAGACGTGGAGAGATAAATGACTGTAATCAAAACAAACACGAAACAGCATGGGTTTAAGTCTCCTGTTGAGTCAGATTAAATTGGGATTAAGTGGTCCTAAATTAATGGAGAGATGCCATCTCATTGCAGCTGACCCCTGTTAAGTTATGAAGCTTTTCACTAGAAGCTGAAGAATGAAATCATCAGATAACTCAAATGTTCTTCAGGTTTGAGGTTTGAAATGTTGGTCTCTTGGCACAGAAACTGCTGTGTGGAGGGTATATGTGTAATTGTGCCTGGTTTTTGTTGGAGAGTAATAATACTGTTTAGAAGTAAGAATGGTTTTAGTTAGCAAAATCTACATGATTGCTTATCTATTGTGGTGTAGAGAAACCTAAGAAGAAACTAAGGGATTTGCAAGCATGTTAAGCCATCATAAGTGCAGGCTGGCTTGAAAATCCCTTTACCGCCTCTGGCTGCACCTTCTTACTGCCTTCTTGCACTGCCAGCCTTGTTTGTGTGGCCATCTGGTAAACTGGATTCAGGACTAACCCAGCTGACAACTAATCCCGTTCCAGCTCAAAAAACAGATGAAAGGAAAAAGCTTTCAAGTGGAAGGATGGAACTGCCTGTTTTGGCAGTAGAGTGCACTAAAGTTGGACTATAAGCAGTGTGGGACAGTGCCAAAGGAAAGCTGCAACACCTGGGATGAAAGGATCTGTGTAATGGTCTAAGATGCAGTTATCCAAAATTTATTTCAGTGGAGCAGTTAAGCTTTCAGGGAGAACTTTTGGAGGCCCTGCTTATGCTCTCTACTTCTGTGGCACATCAGGCTATTCCTTGAATAAACGGTTAATTTTAGCTAGTCCCCCATGTTTAAGAGGGCATGGGGAAGAGAGTATGGAGCCGCATTGTATTTTCACATTAAAATACTTTCACAATGAAAGCAAAAATACTAAAACTCAGGGTCTTTACCCGGAAGTATTGGTAGATGGTAAGTTGATTATGAGCCAGCAGTGTGCCCTTGCAGCCCTGAGGATCAGTAGTATCCTGGGGTGCATTGGGAGGAGTGTGACCAGCAGGTTGAGAGAGGTGATCCTCCCACTCTACTTGACCCTGGGGAAGCTACAGCTGAACTGTGTTCAGATGTGGGCCCTTCAGTGCAAGACAGACAAGAAGCTACTGGAGACAGTCCAGTGATGGGCCACAAGGATGATCAGGGGTCTGAAGCAGCTCTCTTATGAGGAGAGGTTGCAGGAACTGGCCTCTTTAGCCTAGAGAAGAGGAGACTGAGTGGGGATCTCATTAATGCATATAAATATCTCAAAGGCGGGTGCCAGGAGGATGGTGCCAGACTCTTTACAGTGGTGCCCAGCAACAGGCTGAGGAGCAATGGCCATAAACTAAAACTGGCCACTGACTGGGTGGGTAGCTGTAGCCATTCTTTTAAATCTATTTCTCAGCTGCTCTAAAATCCATGAATTTTATAACTCGCATACTCTCTGTCTGAGAGGTTTATACGTTTCAGCAGTTAATACCAGGCCAGTGCTGCCAGTGTGTCTTCCCTAAACATTTGTTACATGTGGTAAGCAATTTTTCTGTCTGCATCTGCAGCCTTTAATGTTCTTTGTTAGATCAGGCATTCCTTAGCAGAAAGAAAAGGCCTTTTCGCTTGAAAGAGAAAAGAAATGGTGCATTTTTTTATCCTGCAGCTATTCAACACAAGACCTTGCTACAAGTGATTCAAGGAGAGGAGGAATAAATATCCTTTTAGCACATGCTTAACTTTTAGGAATAGTCCCATTGAAACAGAAGGTAAATGTTGAACTTTGCTGACTCAAGGCTGATTGCTTCTAAACTAAAAAACAAGTATATCTTGTACATAGTCTTGTGTGTTCCTTGCAAAGCAGAGCGGTTTGAACAATGAGCTGTAGAATGCATGTAATGGGATTTATTCAAATAATTAATAGCTTTGTTCATGAATTTCTGATTATTTTCACATTCTGAAAAAGAACACAGCAATGTGCTTTGAATAAATTTCATTGTAATTTATTTGCTCTTCTCCATCTAGAAAAAAAAAAATCTATAAATACACAGGATTTGCAGAGGTTCTCACAGTCTATGAATGCCAATTTCTTTCTGAAAGCTTCTGACTTCCAGTTCTTGTCTCTTTATTGAACAGAATTAAATCATTTAATGAGACATTGTAGGCAATGTCATATTTCAAAAGGGTGCTTTGAAAATAAAAATGAGAACAAAGTCAACTGTTACATACAGTTTAAACTGATGACGTATTGCTGTTACTGCTGTTTTCTGAATTACGGTATTTTCATGTGGAAATTGCAGAAAACAGTGAGTAACATAGTGATGTATACGCCCTGGCAATAAGAGAAGTGGAAACTCTGGTTTTCAGTACTCCTTCTTTCTCTGAATTACTGTACTACCTGGCTGTATGACTGATGACACAGATCAGGGGGAGATAAAATTGTAACTCATAGATCTTGCCAAAAACACAGAGCCAGTTTGAGTATTTGTCAACAGGTCTCCAGAAGAAAGAATCCCCAATGTGCAATAAATCCCTAGGCTTAAGTGTGTCAACATTGATTGATTTGTTAGGTTCAGAGAGCCTTTTTTGAAGGGGGAATAAAATTATTTAAATGCATTAACATGAAGAAATAGCATTTGGAATAATGCACTGGTGGGTTAAAAATTAAACTAAAATAGAAATGCAAGTATGTGAGTTGAAAATCCATTTTTGCAGATGTTTGTCATTCACTTTCTTAGAAAATCACAGTGCACTAAGTTTCATGGTCTTTCTTCAAGCCTTTCAGACAGGTTGCTTTCAAGCACTGAGTGGAGGTATCATAGACCTGTGCAAATGAAAAGCGAATGAGTGGTGGTGGGTTTAATTAGAGGCTTCCATTGACTCAGAAAGGGCTGATGGCTCATTTAGACACTGTATCTTTGTGCGAAGTACACTCTGTTCTTTGCAAGGAGCCAGTTCATGCCGCACATTGTTTTTTTTTATTTTCAAATCCCTTGTACTCATCTTCTACTACTTAATAAAATGCTGAGTGAAAGTATTTGCCCACAACTTTTGTGCTATTAGTGGGACTAGTGAATCAGGTGCTTCCTGTGGGCTTGAAGTTTTCTGTTAGTTTTGCTGTTGCTCTTGTTTTCTCTCCTTCTTGCTTTCTGCAAAGCTGTCTTAAATTTTCCCTTTATTCCTCCAACTGTTCAGTTTTCAATTGTTGCGTGGCGCAGTGTCCTCTTTTCTTTCTTTCTAAAGATGAATGTAATACTGATGCCTCCCTCTTCTTTTATATTTAGTGGTTATGATTAGCACCTTTATCACAGCATGTTAAGCACTGTCCCTTTGTGTGTGTAACTCCAAGATAATGCATATTTATTGTAAATATAATTGCATGGGTTTCAATCCTGGTAGATCCCTGTCTACTTCAAATTCATTTCTATAAATGAGTTTTAAATGAAAGAATTTGTGGCCTAGCCTTCTGTTTTTTCTAGCATTGAGTGGTGGACAGAATAATTGACAGATGTTGCTGTCAGTCAAGGCAGGAGATCTACCCTTATTAGTTGAAATGGGAGTTGTTGAGTGCTGCTTTGTATCCTGTGATACTAGAGTTCACTCGCTTTAGGGAGGTTCTGATTTTGGAATGTAGATTGCCGGTTTTTATAAAGGGTGGGCCTTTATGCAAAATGTGTGCTTTACATTGGCCTGCACTTCTGCTGTCCTGAGAGTTGGGGAAAACGTCCATGGAGATGAATATTTCCACCTGACCTTGCTGTTTCATAGAAGCTCCTACCCTCAGTTGCTAAAATCAGATTGGGAACACATCTGGAAATGCTCTCTCATTGATCCATCTCACCATGGAAGCTTTCAGAATTGTGATATGATGGCAAGTCTAGATTTTTTTACTCGATGAAAAACAAGTATTTCCAGTGGTGTCCCCCTTGTAGGCCTCTATAAATCTTGATATGAATACTATCAGTTTATATTGGAGAGGTTAGAGCTCAGCAGAGATCTAAACACACCTCACTTTAGCCACTGAGCCAGATCCTGTGGCTGTCAAAGGATGGCGTCCTTAGCAAATTAGGCACAGTGGGAGCCCCAGGGTCTGTGGTTGATTAGTCATGCCAGTAACCCAAATTGCTATTGCAGTATACTCTTGCAGAGAAAGAATCAATTATTCTGTTGCTCTCCTCTTTTCGTTTGGAAGGAAAGGTCCTCATTAGTTGCAGGCTGTGAGTGCAGCCTTCAAAGGGACAGTCATAAGAGACCAAGAAGGCATTGTCTCACAGATGTGCATGGTGTTTTGTTTGAGGTTTGTTTTTTTCTTGTTATTGTTTTTTTTTTTTATTATTTTTTGTTTTGGTTTTGGTTTTTGTGGGTTTTTTTTGTTTGTTTTTTTTTGTTAATGAGGTAGTGCCCAGGAGATTTCAAGGAGATGTTTAAGGAAAGTCTGCTTACATTTTGAAAGGGAATATCTACCTTGTATGTTTAGCAGATCGAAATACCAGTTCCGTCAAGTGAAAACTTCTGTTTGGATTAAGCTCCATATTGCATAGGAAAGTACATGAAGAAGACCCCAGATTTGTTTTAAATGTCTTCTATGTGGTGACCACAGGTAATGATTCTTCATAGTGTCACCTTTCAAAGAGAATGTTTTGGAGAGAGGGAGTCAAGAATGGGGGTGGAATTCATCTGCTGTTCTTGCTGACCTGATAGGAGTTTGGGGTGTACAAGCCTTTCCCCAGTGGTTTTCCAGTTGGAGACTATAGGGATTCTTCATCACTTGTGTTTCTTTATTTAAACACAGTGGTCTAAATCTGTTTCAGCAGTTTTGACTTGAATTTCTCCTCCTGATGAGAAATGAGTTGAAATTGTGAATATGGAAGGGTCAGAATTATTATCTTGGATGACAGGAGTGGTTCAGTGGACTTCTGATAACACTATTCACATATAAACAGTTCACTACCCACAGGAAGAGGAGAATGCCTTGCCTTATGAATTAAGCAATTTTTCATGTCTGCAGTTCAGCAATAATGATGAAGTGAGTCTACTGCTATTAAAAGCTACTGTCAGTGGTAACTGGAAAGTTTTATATCTTTATGAGAGTTCATATATTACAATCTTCATTTCTGCATGTAATATCTTTAGATTCAAGACTGTTTTTACCTGTACACCAGATAGTCAAGTAGAGATGACGGTCTCTTCTGCCCCCTACCCCACATCAAAACAAAAATAAAGCTAACATTTTGTGTTAGTTTAGAAAGGTAGATTGCTCCTCTAATCTTTTGGATAGGATGTAACATATCTGCAGTTCAGTAGAGTTTCACTGGAGTCAGTGAAGACCTGTAAAGTGGCAGTGACTGAAGAGCTGGTCTTGAATTGTTAGTCTTTAACACTAAGTTCATAGGAAACCAATAATTAACAAGCATTTGATCCCTGTTAACAAAGTGAAGGCAGAGTGTCATCTTTCAAATTGGGTATTTTGACTTTTGAAGTGTCTGGCAGCACTCACTACCAAACTTTCTGATTTATGGCTATAGTATATGACAGCTCTCACAGTAGCCATTAAACACAAAGCCCTTGCTATTATTCTGCATCCATATCTCTTCTTGGATATGAATTGAAATCAAAGCCCATTTATTCCACTGCTGCTCTTCTAAGTATATCAAAAATAGTGTCAGTTTTGACATTTCCCCACTCAAAGTAGTACTACAGTATGCTGTTGTATCTCACAGAAATCTCCAAGGACGTGCTGAGTGTTGAAACTAATGATAGGGAAGTATGAGTCATGGAATTCAGCTTTAAAGCTAAGATTCACTCAGGCTGAGAGGGGTTTCAAAAGTGTTCTTTCTGTTCTGGCTCTGACCCTGTTTTCTATAAACTGAACAATTAAAATTTTTGCAAGATAATCTCTTGTTGAATGTCCATTAATTCTTTTATCCCTTTTCCATTCCTTATCAATTTATCAAATATTCTGGAACAGATAATATCCCTTTTGGGAACGGAGGATATATGCTATCAGTTTAGAGTAGAGGAGCGTTAGTTGCAGTCCAAATAGAGGCAGCTGGGATTGATGGTAGTGCAGGAATGTGTCTAACTACAGAGCAGACATGTCTTATTGTCAAACTTGTAGCTCCATCCATTTCTGTAAATAAGAGAGGGTGTTTAAACCAGGAAGAAAACAGTTGCCATAATATTGATTTTCTTCTTTTTTTTTTTTTCCCCTATGAAAAACTAGCCCCAAGTAGTTGAAAATCCATTTATTCAGTGTCCCATAAAGTTGGACTGAAAATATGTACAGCAGAGTTGTATTAATTTACCTTCTGGATTTTGAGCCATTAAAGATACATACCTAAATCTTACTTTTATATCTTTTCACTGCTCTGTTATTGTAGGAACATACTTCTTTGGTCATGAAATGTGGAAATTGTCTTGTTACTATATGACTTCAGAAGTTGGCCTTAAAGGGAAAAATAGCATGGTATTGTGGCAGAAGTGTGTGGTGGCTGTTTTGTTGGGGATTGGAACTGGTAATGTAAAAAATACAAAATGGATGCATGTTAACCACAATTCTGAACTCAACCCTCCCTTGTCAGGCCTTGGCTTTCAGATGGGTACAGGTCGTCCACAAATTTGCACAAGCCCAGTTTTCTTGTTATGGAGTCTCTTCTACCATGTTCAGTAACACCGAATTCTGGTCAATGGTTCTATGAAAACAGATGATTTTAGGGATAAGTGACAGTAAAGGAGAGAAAGCTGTTGAGGAAGTAGAACGGTGATAATGGTGATATTAGGAGACAGTGCTGAGTGCTGTGTAGAGAGATTGAGATCATAGAATCATAGAATAGTTAGGGTTGGAAAAGACCTTAAGATCATCTAGTTCCAGCTCCCCTCCCATGGGCAAGGACACCTCCCACTAGACCATGCCACCCAGGGCTATGTCCAACCTGGCCTTGAACACTGCCAGTGATGGAGCATTCACAACTTCCCTGGACAACCCATTCCAGTGCCTCACCACCCT
>JAOEHX010011534.1:0-10813 GCA_025448015.1 Bolborhynchus lineola
GCTATTGGATTTGTATTTAAAAATATGGTAAATATTTTTTCAAAAAATATCTTAAACTTTTGAGAAAGTTTTTTGATATTGTATGAATCATGGCACATACTTGAGAGATCTCTAATGAACATAGTATCAACATGATATTGCCTATTCTAGTTAACATTTCCTCTTCCTTTTTAAAAAAGTCTTTGACAAATTACAAACAGCACAGTTAATAAAAGAATTGGATATGACAGGTGTTAAATATATGTACAATGACACACAGATACATATATGATTGTATATAATACAGTACATATATATATATATACAACCTATTCTAATAAACTCCTTCTGAAAGAAATTCTTACCCAGCCTGGAAACAAAGGCAAAAGCACTAAGATGATATATTACTCTGTAAAGTGTGTTTGGTGGCGGAAAGCCTAATAATTTCTTCAAATACATATATTCAGCAATGTTTTGTTCTAGCATTAAATAGATTAATGCAAAGCTGTTACTATAATCAAAACTAAAACAAACAAAAAGGCTGTTTTGCTCTATAGTCCTGTTCCTTGTTATTCCTGACCACCTCTGTAAGTCCCAATGTACTAATTCCGTTACCTAGAATTCTTCTGCTACAGGGACCATACTCAGAATATCACCTACATAGTTAGATAAAGGGTACTCAGGGTGTCCTACTCAACTAAGATACAAAAACTCCCAACAAAACCAGTACAAACTAAAAAATAAATCATTCCTGCAGATGTCTTTTGCTATTCAGAGAAACTTCTGAATACTCCTCCCCATTCTCAAACATTTTTAAGATGAGTACAATCTCTATTGGAAAAAAGTTTAAGTCAGACAAACATAGTTTTATTTAAATCATTATGAAGACTGTTTTCTTTGTAGTATACACAACTGTCAGATATCATACTGAGCCTTCCATATTCCAGATAAAGTGATTTTAAAATTATGTGTTCTGAAATCAGTCAGAAGATGTTCCAAAAATCACTGAGTAGTCAAAACACAGGACTGATATTAGGTGTACAAATAAAAGCCAAACCAAAAGTACTCTGTAATGGTAAGCTTGAGAAATGCTTTATGAGGAACCTGTAAAATGAACCACAGGACGCTCCAGTTGGCTGCAAATACACACAGTGCTGCACTAACTTTCTGAGTCCACACTGTGACTTAGATTCAAGTTTAATATTTACAATTTCTTTTTGCTATCCTACATAATAATTTGAGAGACCAGGATTTGCAGTGGTCCCAACATCTTCCTCCTAGCCTTGACCTTGACTGGAGAAATTCTAAGTTTTGATTAAAAGTCTCTTGGCAAAAGTTAGAACTGAGGCAAGTTGCTATCTATCCAATTCATTTTGATATTTCTGTAGCCAGGAAAGCTTATCTGTACTTGGATATTCAGGTGGTAAACAGCTTTTCCTAAGAATTTTTATTTGAAATTATTTGGCTATTTCAAAATTAGTGAATGCATTCTTATATATACATATAAATCGCAGTTCAAGCTACAAGCATAGTACACAAGGAAAATATGAGACTCAGATCATGGGAGTCTTTAGAGATTTATCATCGTTCTCAGATCTTGTGAGTTACAAAGTATTAGGAACTAAATCCATAAAGTACATGGGGTTTGCCCTGAGCATTTTTAATGGGTTAAAAGACATTTCACAGACAAAAGCAATTAGTGCGTAAGTTCAGAAATGGGTAATACCATCTTGATATGGAGCTGAAGATGCCAGAGGGTTCAATTTGAATCTTTTTGATGTTCTGAATTTTAGTTAATGATAAATCTCTTTCTGTGGGAGTTCTGCATCTATCTACGTTCAGACAGCAAAATGATGTCTGTGTCCTCTTCAAACACTCCCTCTCCCCCTTCTTTCTAAGCATTACATATAGCTACTAAGGAAACAGTTTTTAAAATGTTAGTGATAAGCAAGACAGAGAAGTATATTAAAACTGTGTTAAGGTGCAAGAGAATGAACAGCCCATGGAGAAAGTGGACAGTGTAAATATTTGTTCATAGGCATATATTTAAGCTATGGAATGAAGCATGCAATTTTGTGTTCAAAACTTGTCTCTTATGTTAAGCCTACCCAGGTAGCTTTTCTAGATTATGAAAAGCAATCTATTGAATGGAAAATAAACAGTGTAATATTTGTTCTTGTTCTTTCTTACATTCTCTGAATATTTATGACATTCCTAATGTTATTTTAAAAATAGAAATGTGTATATGCATGAACATAATGCATCCATATTTTTATATACGGAATGTCTTAAAAGCATTAAGCTATTAAGAAAAATAATCTGCACACCTTTTCAGAATGTGCATTCGGTTGGTATAAAATTGAGCTATTTGAAAACAGTTTTCCCAGCACAAGACAGCTGTGAGAGGAAGGAAGGAAGCTGCTGCATTTGTAGGCATTCCCATTTTGTCCTTAGTGCAGGCTGCAGTGTGCCTAGGCTCTTGGCCAACAGGCCTGGAGGGCCACAGCTTCAGAACTTACAGAGGAGAAACATTCAGACGTGTCACCAAGGTAAAGCTGGCCTACGCTCTACATCAAAACTGCTTCCATAAAGAAAAAGAGATGGGTCACTGCCATAGAAGACTTGCTTCTGAAGTGAACAGAAGGTTCAGCAAGTAAACTGGACCTACTTAGGGAAGTCTGCTGCCCCCCTGGGGCCTGCTTAAAGGTGGGAATAGAAAACTTCCTGACCTGGGGTGGCCCACAGATTATTATCATCCTTTACTGATTTTTCAGATAGTCAGCACTGAATTTGCAGCAAGAAGCCCATGGGCAATCAAGAGAAACTTCAGGGCTTTGAGATGACTGGTTAAGGGATCAGGAGCACAAGCAGTGTTCTCTTCTATCCTTCCAGTTGTAATAAATGAGGAGGAAAGAAGAAGGAAGAGCTAATACATCAATACATGGCTCCAAGCTTGGTGTCACCAGCAGAATTTGTGTTTTTTTGATTAAGTACTGTCTATATGCTTCATAATTAGGTATATGTACCTAAGTAGCCTGCTAAATTGGGACTTGAGAATGAGGGAAGAAAACTAGAAAATATTTGTGAGGAGCATATGTCTGAAGACCTCAGAAAAATAATTTGAAGATACTAAAATTTGCTATTGTCAATGAAGGCGCCAGTGCCATTCTCAATCAAGCTTTTCAAATAGACACTTTCCTTTCAGAACTGTATAGTGAAAGGCAAATAACATTTTGGTTTCCATCTGTGAAAAAACAAGTACAATAGAGGAAAAGGTAACTTCATACTTCAGGCGTTGGACCTAAATCCAGAAACCAAAATGAAGAGCTTCTTTGCAAAAAAGTTAGTGCTTGCAGTGATTACATCCTCTATTGCTGGTATATGAATCTTTGAATATCAAATTATTTTTGTCTATCAGGCCACCCCTTGTAAACAAATTATTAATTAATTATGATTGCAAGTGGATTAGGAAATGACATGCAGGACCTCACTTCTTCATGGATTATATAGGTATATTCACCAATGGCTTTCATACTACTGTGTTTAGTTTAATGTTCAGATATACAAATATAATTCACCAAACTATCATTTTTTGATAAACTGCACTTTGTAGACAATGCAGAGCAATTTGATGTCTCTCAAGATGAATAATAGCATGAATAATTCATTAAGCTCACTGGAGTTAATGTTGTTGTACTCAAGGTTAAGTATTCCCCCATCGCCATATAAGGAATTACTTGAT
Organism: Bolborhynchus lineola; assembly: GCA_025448015.1. NCBI lineage: Eukaryota > Metazoa > Chordata > Aves > Psittaciformes > Psittacidae > Bolborhynchus > Bolborhynchus lineola. Next base: position 3,722 of record JAOEHX010011534.1, read on the forward strand.
TGCTTACCTTAAAAATGAACTTTCTTAAAATAAGCCATTGTATAAATAATAGGATATGTCTGACTACCGTAATTTGTAAACTAATTCATCAAGGTACCAGCAAATAACTACATACTGAAGAAGCTTATTTTTTAAAAAAAATGTGTTATCTCTTTATAAAAAACACAGCCATTAAGTGGAAATATCCTTGCTCTGAAGAATTTGTTACTCCTTACAGTTCTTCTGCCAATGATAAAGTTGATTTTATTTATTAAGGACTATAATAAAAATAAAAGCAAAATCAAGGAACTATGTCCAGACTGGTCATGAGCTTAACAAAGATTAATAAAACTACCAAGAGTAAAGCAATGTACTATTTAGTCAAAATCACAAATAAACTGTAGCATTCAGATTATCCTTGGACAAACCGGGGGAGAAAAGCCCTCTAAGAAACAAGGCCATGGAAACAAGCCAAGTTGTTTGGCTGGTGGTCGATTTAATTAAAAGCAGCAGCCAGACAGCTAGCTACGTTCGACTGCAGCTAAGTGGTTTCACTGTGTCCTCTATGAGCAAGTCCATCTGCATGGCAAGATCAAATCTTGCAGAACAAAAAGTACTTTCAGACAGGTGCAGCCTTCACCTTTAGCTAGTAACTCACTGATCAAACTCCAATTGAACCTAGTAGGAAACAAGGGCTATACTGAACCACTTTGAAGGCACACAGCATCTTAAAGAGAGATATCTTGGCCTCTTCAAGTGATAATATAATGCAGATTATTTGGAAGAAGACATTTCCACCAGACATTGAAAGAAACCTACTTCAGTATTCAATGGACGGTAGTTACTTCACACATTCAGGCTCTTCAGAAACTCCCAGTCTGAAGCACATATTAAAAGATCATTTCTGGATATGTTTAATTACTTGACTGGCTACAGAGGCTTGTTCAGACACACAGTTAAGTGGATGATGAAAATCCTGCTTCTCCTGCTGAGAAAAGGCTTCATACACATGCCTACTCTACAGTATTCTTCATTTCAGAATATTGATGCTCTCTCTAATCACAGGGACAGAACAAACATAACTTGATAGCACCACTGAATGTTTATCTATTATTAACGCACTGAAGGTGGTAACAACTGTAAGAAACTATTTAAGTTTAGTTGGATTCTATCAGTATATTTCGAGAGTTGACTCAGGGACATTCACTTGGTTTCTACCATTGCAGTGGTCCTGCCTATTTAGCTGACTTGAGCGCTCTTATTTCTTGCTTTAAGAAGTGACAACAAATTATTAATTTGTCTGCAGATGACATTTACTGGAGAAAGCAGAAAGCTACACCAAAGAAAATGGTAATATAATAGCTTAAACAAGCCTAAGTGCCAGCTACCAGGTCCTGTCATCAGTAAAATAAATTAGCGAGATTTCTGTTTTGCTGATACAATAATAGTCCATGCTATGAAAACTGTACTCATAAAGCAACACTGAACTTCACAAGTCTAGGGAGCTGAAAACATAACCAATCACCAATTATCCTTTATTCACATTCAACAAAGAGTAAATTCCTTGCGGAGAATTGGAGAGAGAATGATTTCCTAACGTTAACAAAGGCACAGGACACATCTCTAACTAGGCAGTTCACAGCATCCAGGGGAGAAAGAAAAGCTATGTAAAAATTTGTTATCATGAGAGATAGAGAATGACTTCTCTGAAAACTGTAAAGCAGCAAAGTCGTGAACTCTTGTGTATGCACAGATTCTTTTTTCCCCACGAAACATGCATACAGCCAGAATACCATAGAAAGTCTGGAAGAATCTAACTTGAAATTACAGACAGCAGATTCAGAATTCCAGCAGGCAGACTCAAAAATAGCTAGTTACATTTTTTTCATCTTAAATCACAAATACAAAGTAACAAACACATGTTAATTTAAATCCTTATGTTTGTACCTAACACATCAACTGTTGCATGGACACAAAAGCCATTAAAATAGACAAAACGTTTGAATCGCCTGACTTCCATCCAGAGACCTCCACTGGATTTTCTTACAACTAAAACTAATTACCTATGCTGAATGAATGACAGCATTTTCTCTTATTAAATAACATATATATATATATGTAACTGTGATTTCTACATTATTACAGGACCATTTTAATTGCAAGTACAAGCAGATTGAGTACAGGATCATGTGCTGATCTCTGTGAGCATACTGAAGAAAATGTCACAGTAATGTCACAAGAAGGTAATTGCATACTGAAGTAAAACCACACCAACACCAAACAGCAAATGAAGATTTACAGGACAAAAGGGGCTATGAGTCCCTGGCAAGGCATATACCTCTCAACTCCAATTCCCACTGTCACCTTTGCTACTCGGATTGCACAGTAAATGATTTTATAAAGCTGGCAGTAATGTTGTGTCTACCTAACATTTGCAGTTGGACAGCAAGTTCAGTCAATCACTATTGTCTCTTGCCAAAACCCAGGAAAACATTCTCCAGAACATTTCCAAACCATTTCAGATGAGTGGGCTTGATGATAGTTTTTTTTTTTATTAAATTTTCATGAAATGTTTATTTTCCACTTATAAATATTACAAAAATAACTTTTTCTTAAAGTTATTTTGGTCTCAGACATCAGTGATAACATATAGCGATCACACCAGGAAGTTTATGAAGGCAGAGATGCCATTGCTGGATTAATGTTTCAGAATAATGAGAGTGAGTGATGTCAAACAACAGATTGGCAAAATGAAAAATGTCAACTCAGCTTTGAAAAATACATGTGAAGAATTATTTCTTTATTCATTTCTATTTGTAGAATTATTCTTTGTTTTTCCTTGTGTTCTACTATTGGAATTTCAGGTTTAATCTTACTTCAAATCTCCATCTCTTCCATAATTTCATCTGAAAATTAGTTACTGAGTGTAGACTGGCAGAAAGATGGTGGTTTTGAATTAAGGAATTACTTACCATTTGTTTCCAAAACAAAACATCTCTTAAAAAGTTTTTTTTGTAACTGCTAGGAAAGTTCCAGCTCTTGAATATGTCTCTAACAGAAATTGAATAAAGCTCCTTAAAACGTATTAAACTTCTATATTACTTTGATATAAGCATCATTTGAAGTTTGCTATGAAATTACTTGGTTACAATAAACAGTTACGATGAATGTTTAAAAATACGAACATAAACAAGATATTTGAGCAAAACACAGGTATTCAACTCTCAAATTCATTTCTGAAAATACCTATCATTTTCACTGCTTGACAGCCCTCCTATAAATAACTACCTGACAACTTTCCCATGATGTAACACCATTTTCATACTTTCATAAGTCATTTATCAGATATCAACTTTGTATTATCAGGTTTTACTACATTTGGTATTTTATCAGCATCTCCTAAAGAGAAATGAAAACATTAAACTGCTTTTAACTTCCCAAGCAAAACCTATGTTTTATCTCATTTGAGACAGTACAGAAAGAGATCTGAAATAGCACCAAGGACAAAACAGCAATGCTATTTTTTCTTACCTCCTCCATCTTGAAAAAGAGAACTTGTTTCAAGTTATCTTTCATATTGATGAATATCTTATGGGAGGCTATGTATCCTGCCTACAGACTGAGAAGGCAGGAAAGCGTCTATTTTCCACTAGAAAAGCCAACTTATCTCTCTGTATTATATAGAAAATCACAGCTAAATGGGCTAAAGTAAAAACACAGTACGAAATTTCATTTACTGGAAAAACTTTCATATATCCTTCCACAAAACCCTTATTTGTAAATATAGATCAGATATGAAGGACATAGGCTAAAAAAAGCCCTCAGAGATGTTGTCAGGTTGTCATCTTGCCCATCCTTGCAGTCTAATTTAATTTCTGGAAAAATTATTTTGCACTTCCTTGTCTACTCCCGTTGAAAACCATTTCATTTTCACATTATGCAGGATTTATAACTGTTTCTAATATGGCAATACTACACATTCATTCATTACTGCTTTTTAGCTATCTGGAAAGCTTGTCACAGTCCTGCCAGGTCTTCAGATACTGTTCTTCATTTAGCATGTGTACCCTGTTTATCATATTTGTTAGCCACAATGTTGCTATTTCTCTATTCCGTGAAACAGCTCTCAGATAATGCATACATACTTTCACTATCTTGAATGGAGAATGGAAGTATCTGACTTTTACCAGTACATCTCATTTCTATCAACACATGAATATTTCCTTTAATACAGATAATTACCTGAATCTAATAACTATCTTACAGTTTGTGCAGAGACAAAAACTGCAAAGACAGGTTTTAAATTTCCAGTTCTCACAAGATTAAGTTATTCAATCTGCTTAATACTGAAATATTTTTATCTGTATCCTTTTAAATACCGCCTCTCATTTGGCTTATTAGTATTTCCCCAATCTTTAAAGGAAAACAAAACACGCTCCCCCGCAGAACCTCCATGAACTCAAATCTTCCAAAAGCATTTTGTATTTTCAGAGAAACAAACTGAAAATGCAAAAACGCAGACTAGAAGGTGACCACTTTCCCCTCCATGTATGAGACATACACATGGTATCCATTGCATTTGCTGCATATTAATACCCCTGTATGAATATGAATAAATGAATATGAATTCATATGAATAAATGAAATATTTTCAACGATGATGTGTTATTCATAAGCACATAATTTATAACATTTTGCAGAGATACTGCAAAAGGTTTTTTGCATCGAGGGTCTCTAATCTTAAGTCTCTCCTTTTCTTATAATTTCATAGATCTTACAGAACCAGAACAGGTGGTTTGGGAAATCATCTTTCTCCATGGACACTTGTGCTGTTTCTTTCACTCAGGCAGTTCTAAGCCTGTGTTTGCCAAAGGCAGCAGAGACCTGAGACTGAGACTCTCAGACTGCTACTGGAGTAAGCCAGGCTGAGAGAAACAGCTGGTATGATCTATCGCCTGGAACAACTATGACTACTGCTAAGTGCTGTTAGAGTATATGTACTATGAAACATTCGGAATGTCTTGATATATTATGCAGTCCAGTAAAATACATCTTTCTCAAGACAACTCAACCTCTATATGTTCCTTAAAATACATACAACATGCATACACATAAAATTAAGTTCATGTAGAGAAAATTATTTAATTTGTTAAATTTAATTTAAATTTATGAAACATATTGTAGAGATTGAGAAACTATTATAAATTATTGATGCAAAAAAAGTTGAATAAAGATCAGTTAGAAGAGATTAATTTTTTTGTTTTTTCTTATCTTTAATCCATCTGTTAGTATTTTGCAGACAGGACACATTTAATCAAAGATAATGAAACTATTATGGTTTGTTACAGACAGAAACTAAACTCAGCAGCTCCACACTGAAATATCCTATATTGAACTGGTAAAATAGCTACTGAGTTTATAAATCACTGGTATTAGGGAAGGGGGGAGGAGAGAGGGGAAAGGGAGGGAAGAGTTCTTTAAAAACAAAATTTACATTTATTTTAACCTAATATTTTCCTCTTAATTTTGTTACTGGTGTTGTTATTAGAGAGTTGTTGCATTTAACAAACATCTCTAACAAAAACATCCTTTTTGTTGCTTGACACTTGTTACTTTGTGAAGTTGCCATTGAGAAGGACAGTTCAAACATAAACACCTGTATAAATTCACTGGACAGATTGAATGCAGTGGGGTCAAAAGATTCACCTTCAACACAAGTTTTCTACTTTTTTCATCAGTTACTGAACCTGTTTCTCTTCCTCTTACTCTGAAAGCATAACACTGCATGATTTGATTGGCAAAGAAAAAATGTATAATGGATGTTTACAATTTACTACTTTTCAGCTCTTCTATCTTGAAAGCAGTACAGTCTCAGGTGAATCACAACTATCTTATGAGGGAAGCACTGCAAATACGTTTCTTATTAACCAACCTCTCCTTCAGGTTTTCAGTATTCTTATCAGACATTTCACTGGTGCAATGCTTGGTTGTGAGCTTATGACTAGACTTCAAAATTGCATAATTTAAATTGTTGCCTTGTATTTGTAAATACAGAAAAGGATGATTTTTTTTTTTTTATCTGAAGTTATTTATGCATTGGCAAAGGTGACTGACAGCGAGAACAAAAAGTAAGAGGTGATGGATCATGCACTGTCAGCCCTGAACAGGAAATGTTGCCTTCATCCTGCATAACCCCCTGCAGAAGCCTCCCCTTCATTAAGTCTGAGTATGCCCAAAAAGGTGTTTTTTTCCCTGTTTTGAAAGAAGTCATGCAAAAACATCTACTCCTGAGGTGCATAAATTTTTCACCATTACAGTGTGTGGCATTATCAATACTGCATCTGGGACAGAGAGCCCAGTCAATCTGGATGAGCAGTTCTCATTCATTAGGAAGAGAAAAGGGATTCCAGCTCTTGGCATCTGATGAAAAAAACACTGGGTCTCACTTAGTCTTCCTTGCTGGAAGTGCTCACCAAGATACTTGAACTGAAGAATCCATTCACTGAATGTTGAGAGGTATAACAGTGCTATAAAAACTAGAATCTTTGTAACAGATACGTCTCAAATGTTTTGTCACAAAAATTAACAGCTTGCTTACAATTCTCCTGTGGGCTATCTTTTTCCCCTCAATGAAAATGAAAAGAAATTATAAAAGGAATAATATGAAGAAAATTCACCTAATTCTTAGAAATAAATCCCCAATGTAATTATTTGATTTATGAAAGACTGTTGGGAATTATTGCAGACCTGGAACTGTTGTCACAGAATTGCTAACATTTGGACTCTTTAACAGTATGTGGTATAATAAAAGGAGGGAGAACATTTAGCATAGTATCAGCCTTTCTTCTATGATAATTAAGCCAAAGACAATATTATGAATATATTCTACCTCATCTGACCAGATTTACTGCAAAACAGCATGTACTCTATTAATGGAAATGGGATGTGCTCAGCTTTCGAGCTACAATGCCAACTTTAAGTTTAGCACATTTTTGAGGGTAAATATTTTAATGATTCTGGCACAAAGGGGTTTGGGTTGGAAGGAACCTTAAAGCTCATCGAGTTCCAACCCCCTGCCATGGGCAGGGACACCTTCCACTACAGCAGGATGCT
>JAOEHX010011536.1:0-39466 GCA_025448015.1 Bolborhynchus lineola
CACCTGACCCAAACTGACCAAAGAGGTATTCCATACCACAGCACATCATGGCCAGGATGCAGAAGCGGAGAGCAGAGGCCTGGAAGGAGGTGGGGGGTTGGTGGCTTGGTCGGGCTGGGTGTACATGGTGAGCTGTTGTATTTTCTTCCTTTGTATTTCTCTTGCTATTATTATTATTGGTGGTAGCAGTAACGGTTTGAGTTATACCTTAGTTACTAAACTGTTCTTATCTCAACCTGTGGGAGTTGCATTCTTTTGACTCTCCTTCCCATCCCTCCAGGAGCAGCGGGAAGGAAAAGGAGGAAGTGAGTGAACAAACTGTGGTTGATTTATGGCTTAAACCATGACAACTTCCTTTGGCAATCTTGCCTGAATTAGTATAGAAGTGAATCTGACTGTGGCCACGTAGACATTGCTCACAATATAATACTTGGCCTTTGGGTAGACCTGCATCAATTTTTAAACACTAGTTTGGTGATGGGGTAGTGATACACATAGTTACAACTCTTCCCTTACAGGGAACATCTGATTTAAGCTGAATTATAAGGGTGGATGGGGGTAAGCGATGTTTTCCAATCCAGTCTCACTGAACAGACAATTAGTGAGATCATTAAACTGCCTCATTATAACCGTGATAATTACAGGATTAACACACTTCAATATCTCTAATTTGTTTTGTAATATAAGCAAGCTGGGGATGTGATTCTGCTATTTTTGAGACCTCTGGACACTTCACACCAGAAAGAAGGGTTATTGTTAAAGAACAGGGGAGGTGAGATGGGTGGAGAAGGGAGGTGCATGGGGCAGCTGAAGCTGTCAGACCCCAAGGAATGCCGCAGGCAGACCTTAGGTTTGGATTAAATCTAGTTAGTATGCTTGGTGCTGGTTTGGGTCTGGGAGGAGATTTCAGATGACTTCCCTGTGGGTAAATCACTGCATCAAGGGAAAATATCACCTTACACAACATGGTTTGACTGCTTCAGTGACAAAGCAGAGGAAAGGCATGGCCTGGAGTAACTTAGTGAGACTTTGTTGAAGTCAGGTCACTGAATGCACCAGAAGTTCAGCAGCTACAGCTTTTTCAGTGTCTGTGTGAGCAGGCACCTTCTCCTGTGACTCATCTGCTGAAGCTGGAGCTGCTTGCTGCAGGGGGTGTCTGGAAAGGTGTGTTGCAAATACCTGAGCTCTGCATACCTGATAGGAGACGGGCTGCAGGCTGCTCACCTTGTGAGACTGCTCAGTGTGCTCATTAAATAAACGAGGCCTATTTCCACCTTTCCTTACATGTATGGAAAAAATAATGGGAAATTGGCAACAAAATTTCTCTTGTGTACTCTGTGGAATACTTCGGCAGAAGTCTGTTTGCAGAGTGCAAGGGGATGCGCAGTAGCATGTCAGGATGGATTCAGGTGTCCTAGTTAAGGAAGAAGGCTGCTATACCTGGGGCTAGTGACACCTGCTAGAAATGCTCACACCGTATTGGAACTGAAGGGTTCACTGTGTTCCACCAGGAGCATCCTGCTCGCTGGTGCAGGCCCATTGTCAGGTGTTGGCAGCTGGTGTGGTGTGTGCTGCGAGTCATAGAATCACAGAATGGCTTGGACTGGAAGGGACCTTAAAGATCATCTAGTCCCAGCCTTCCACTGGACCAGGTTGCTGACAGCTCCCTCCAACCTGCCCTGGAACACTTGGGTCACCACACAGTTGCATTCACACCATGCAGCCCAGATTGCGGGTCCAGACAGGCATAATTTCAAACCACAGGGAAGTTAATGTGGCACACAGGGAGTCTAGGATAAAAATCTTAGGGGTAGGAGGCATGTCATTAGCAGTGAGGCGGCAAACCTTTCAGGAGCCTGCTACTGCTCATGCCACCCAGGAGATGTGAGCTGGGGAAATAATGCAGAGATCTGTATTTAGGAGTGGATTGTACATCACCATAACCATGCTGGTATCCACTGGGGACCCAACTTTTAAAATAGAGAGAAGTCATCTTGAGGCTTCCAAGAGAAAGATATGCAAGCATAAAAGCTTGCTGTGGTGTGCGGATGTTCTGCCAATTTAAAGAGAAACTTCCAGGTTTTATATGGTCACCATTTATCGGTCAGAAGGGAAAAAAAGACAATAGCCAGTCTATGTAACTGGCTAGCAGGAGTCACTTCGTGCTTTGATAGGCTGATGAGCTGTTCAGAGTAACTGCTGTGGGTCTGTACAGTGCAGAAAAGTACTGTCCTTGAGGCCAACCTAGTAGCAGTTTGTGTGAGAATCCCCTTGGATATCAAAACAAGCTGAGGAATAGGTAGCTGTGTATCCATATACAGCTAAACAGAATTGTACATATCAGGTATAAAAAAAGCTACATATGCTAATCCGTGATGTGTGTGTGAGCTCCAAAGATCATTTACCCCTGAGATAAAGTAGTAGGTGCCAAGTTTGATCAGGATATCAAAGGTAGTGCAGGACCTGTCAAGTGTGACTCCTCCATGTTATTCTGAAAGCTTTAACATGAAAAGACAAGGCAGAAATGGCTCTGACATTATTAACAATGACAAGATCCTTCCCCAGCACTCCTTGCTTATTTTCCCTTAATGAGCTTTGGTGGCACAGATTCTCTGATGGGGGGCTGTTGCTGCTGCAGCTCATTGCGATGCTGAGATGTGAGGCTGGTCCCTGCCTGCTCAATGGCCCCGCAGGCTCATTAGTGGTGGGACAGAGCTTGGGCAGCTGTTTGCCAGGGGCACAGAAACCCAAGTGCAGGCTCCAGTTTGTCAGCAAGCAAACGTAATGCAAGTGCATTGCCTGTCAGCATGGAAAGAAGTTGTGGCCTATTAATGTGAGTTCAAACACTCTGGCAGAACTGGAAATGCTGGGAGAAAGTGCAGGGAAGCAGATGAACGTTTAAAATGGTTTCTCTTTTAAACAAAACTATTCACAACAGTAATTGCATGGCAGGACAATAATCCTATGAGGATATAACCCTGACTTTGTTTGGGCCAAAAAGAAGCCCTGTGAAGGTCAATGTCCTGTGCTGCGTGCTGATTTTTATATTGCAGCTCTCACACACTTTGGCCACATGGCCAAAGCTGGACTGCAGCATGTGGAGGTTGGAAATCTCCTGCAAGAGACTGTGTAAAGACATAGCATGATGAGTGTGGCCTGTTACGGGCTGGATATGACAGAAAAAGCCTGGTGTGGTCTCAGCTTGACGAGGAAGAATACTGTTATCAGCTGCGGAGGTGAAGGTTGATTTGTTGTATCTGTAGAATAAAAAGGAGGCTGGTCAGAAAGGGACGGGTGTTTCTCAGGGCAGTGTTCTAGGATCATTGCTCATTGGGAAGCATCTCTTGCAAAAAGCATTATTCCTCTCACTAGGCAGATTGGGTTGTGACTGCACCTTTCTGGCAGCCTCCCTCTCTGATGCTGTTTGGTCTGACTGCAGGCTGTACTAGCTGTAATGCTATCATTATAACTCAAACTTGACAAGAGTGACAGCTACTAATGTGTCATTTGACTGGGAGAAGAGGCATCTCGCTTGGTTTTTTAGACAAGGCAGGACTAGAAGTTTGGTTGCTTGATGGCACTGTGGAGTGCTTTTGTCCTGAGGGATCCGTGTCAGAATGAAGCTGCAGTGCATTTATTGAGCACTGAATAAAACATTTTTCCCTCCCCTTCTCCTGTGGTGCCCTCTAAGAAAAGCAAAGCTATCAAAATCAGCAATTAGCAGTGAGAGAGACTGGTAGCAGACCCATGGCTTTTCCCTTCTTGGTTATTGTGACAGAGTTTTAGTCATGTATTCATTATTTTCTAAACCTTTATGCCACTATGACAGTACTGCCAAATGAAAGGAGTAGGCAAAGCCCTGCTGCATCAGCTTCCATCTTCTCTTGTGTGTTATAACCGTGGTGTTTTCCTGGTTTATTGTTCCCTTTGTACTTGCAGCTAACTATTCCTGCACGATTATTTGGCTGGAGCTGCAATTGCAAAGTTTATCTGCAAATGGAACAAAGCAGGCAATCACACCCATTTGTTTCTGCACAGCTGCGGGATCTTTTACCTCTACAGTTTATGAATCTGGAGCTTGACTTGAATCCCCATTTTCTCCTCTTGCTATTTCAGTGATCTATTGTCTGGTACCCATTTATAGCTGGTTTCATACAAGCTCGGTTTTTTTTAGCCTGGTTGGAGGAGAATTGTTGGGTGAGCAGGTCCAGTTTTATGGAGATATACCCACAGATTTCAGTGTAAGATGGATCAGGCCACTGATGTATGAGGCTGTGACTACATTTTTACAGGCTTTCATGCAGGAGAAATGTACATGCACAAAAATGTGGCTAAAATTCAGCTGTTGTGTGCTCCTGTTAAACACATAAATGCTAAATGCACAGAGCTCCTTCTTCCTCTGATGACCAAAGCAGCATCTCCAAGGTTTTCTTCAGGAAAACAAGAAGTTGGTTTGCACAAACCACTGTGAACTGAAAGTCTGGAAGTCAGGGGTGCTGTGATCCTGTTCTGGAAAAGAAAAGGCAAATCTCTTCTGTCCTGTGCTGCTTCATTGCCTGAATCAAGAAAGAAAATATGTCCAAGGAGGAGAAAAAAAACCCACTAATGCTTGAGAAATGTAATCTGGTGTAGAATCAGAGAAGTTCTGGAAAACTGGGAGATGGTAAAGGGAAACATACGCAGGTTTCCAAGTACATTTTTAACTTGCTGAATTGACCTCAAATATTTCAGTCTACCTTAACTGTGTTTCCATTAGATGGCCTTGTGCCACATGATTGTAAGGCTGAAATCTTCACTGTCCTTCCTGGGTTGAGCTCTGTGAGACTGCTGTGCAAAGGTGGTGAGGCACTGGAATGGGTTGCCCAAAGAAGTGGTAAATGCTCCATCACTGGCAGTGTTCAAGGCTGGGTTGGATAGAGCCTCGGGTGGCATGGTTTAGTGGGAGGTGTCCCTGCCCATGGCAGGGGGGTTGGAACTTGAGGTCCTTTCCAACCCCAACTGTTCTATGATTCGATGCTGTGTGTCTTGCTCTGGGGACATCCTGTTGGGCCACGGGCAATGGCACTGGGCACCAGTAGGAGCCTGGGGCTGGTCCTGAACTGACCCAGCGTGAAGTGCTCCTGGCTGTTTCAGCAAATGTGTGTTTCTATTTGGGTTGAACAAATGTGAAGCAAAACACAGAACTCCTGCCTGACAGAGAAGGAAAATAATACTGGCAAAATATCGGTATTGTGGGAGTTGAACTTTCCGTGAGCAGCAGCTCTCAGCTTGTCCCACTGCCCCTTTCCCTGGAAGCTCACTTCCCTGCTCCCTTCTTGCTCCTGATGCCACCAGCACATAGATACTCAGTCTAAACCAGACAGACTTCTTCTGGGCAAGGTTCACTTCTCAGTTGCTGCTGCTGCACAGACTGGTGTCTTGCTAATTTTAATGCAGAACTGAGTTTTGCAGGATAGGGCAAGGGATAGAGAATTTAGCAAATACCATGAGGTTCAGTCTCCCATACAGAAAGTAAACCAGCACAGGTGTTAGTGTGGGGACATCATCCCCTGTGATCCCAGAGGGTGTTTGTGAAACCTTTGTGCCAGGTGTACGCTCATGTTTGTGGTTTTTGTTTGTTTGGTGCTTTAGGTGTAACAGGGCTTTGGTCTGGGCAGCTCCTGAAGTGCAGGTTTCACTTGGACAGCCTGGAGAGGGGGCAGTGGGGCTGAGCCCCCACTCTGCTCATCCCTGAAGCAGCCATCCTGCCCATGTACATATGGAATAAACCCCACAAAACAGAGAAGGTTCCCCCTTTCTCATAAGGAATTTTGCCTTTTTTTGTTCATTTTGGGGTTCAGGTTTGTTTTCCCAAATGAAAGTGAAGCTAAACCTTGAATACCTGAAATCCTCCATGAAGCATCTTGTTTCTATTTATTGTGGTAACACAAGTGAACTCTGCAGTAGCAGCATACCCTAAACAGCATTTTTGCTTTAGCCCTGAGCCTCTGTCTTTCTTTGTGTTTAATATTTGAGCAGCAGATGGAGCAAAGGACCAGATAAATACTAGCTGCATCCATGTGCTTAAGGGGGGTGGAAGGACAGGAGGGAAAGAGGAAAGTGAAATCACTGCAGCACAGTCCCTTTTAGCAAAGAGAACAATGAAAACAAGACTTGGGTGCCATGGAGGGGTAGGGGGAAGAGGGGTGCTGCAGGGTGTTAGGGGACCATTCCAGAAGCACCATTCGTTGCCTTGCTCAGCAAAGTCCGATCAAACACAATGCAAAAGGAAACATTTGTACGAGTGTTTGGGCACTGTGAGGCTAAAGGGCAGTGGGGTGTTATTGTTCCCTCCATCCTGGTTGCAAGAAATTAAATGAATAGTGCCAGCACTTAGAAGAAGTGTATGGTTTTGCTTCCCAAGTTCCAGGATCTAGACTCAGACGGATGTGAAAAGCTATAACTTCTGTTAAAAATAAATCCTGCTTCAAAAAGACAGGAAAATGGGAAGTTTCAGGGTTCAGAAACTGAGATGGAAAGTGAAAGAACTCAAGGAACTTCTTTTTCTTAAGCTAGTGATTTTAGAAGCTTGTGCAAGACTTCAAAGTGTTTCAACCTGGCAAGCTGAGGTGGAGTTGTTGGCACAGCGTTGGAATAGGTTACCTAGGTACATGCTCAAGGATTTTTAAGGATAACAATTCAGTCAAAAATGAGCCAGGAATGATTATGTTCTAGTTGGTTCTGTGTTAAGGATGGGGGGCTAAACGTGTCTGATTTCTTGTGTGTATTTTCAACCTTCCTGCTTCTTGTGTCCCTCCTGAACTGAAGCAACTTCTCTGTGCCAAGATCTGCAGACTGAAAAAGTACTGCTCTGATTTCAGGTGTGTTTCTAATGATTTACATAGTTCAGATGTAAATTCTTACTGCAGGTGACAGAGAAAACAGTTGCTGATGTGTTTAAGGGCCAGTCTGGCTTTTTATATGCACAGTTTTGCTAATTAGATAACTAAGCATCGTGGAAGTTAATAATTTATTTGGGATAATGAGTGTGAAATAAATGTAAAATTTCTCTAAGCCTGCACAAAATAATGGCTGTCAGATGTATTGAACACCCGCCCATGACATGCTTCCAAACAACTGCAAAGCTATATATTTTTACATTATCTCCTAAACAGTGATGACTTTGGTGACTTATTGGTTCATGTCACACTCGCTGTGTTATCACAATAAGTAATTTTTTTCTCAGCACTGAGATGCTTCAGTTGCTGATTGCAGTTCTGTTTCAACCCATTTAAATTCCTATTAAGCTTGGCTGAAAGGTGTCACATTTTTTGCTTTGCTTGGATTCAGTGCTGACAGTTTTACCAATGAATTGAAACAGCTGCAGACAGACACCCATGATATCATTCCTTGCTAGTCAATAAATTAAAAATGCTGAAATCTCTGCTTTTTTCTGCCTGTTGCCTGTACTTTGGGGATATTTATTGCCATGTCCTACCTGAAGTTAGAGTGGTGGCTCACATTTGATAGTTCTTCTAACGCATTGGAAAGGTACACAAGTAATTGTCTTCTTAATACTGCCGATGTAGAACCAGACGAAAAAGATAGATTTTAATAGAAATGTGGTTATGGAGGGTCCTTATGGATCTTGTCTATTCAGAAATCTGGTGTGTCACATTCATCTCTGTGCCAAGTCCTTGTCTTCAGGCCTGATATACTGATTAAGAGGCCAGCCTAACTCTTGCTCTATTTATCTCCTGATGCTCATCTTTCACATGACACTTTTCTCTTAAATCTTATGCTGAGTTGTAAGACAATTAAGGAGCCCTTAACCTTTTCATGGTTGTTTTAATCAAGTCAGGGCTTCCATTTATGGGTTTGATTTGCTCTGGCCATCAGATGATCAAGTTAATCATGAAAAGTGAAAGAATCTTCAACATTAATTCTTTTGCCAGATCTTCTCCTTTGACAGTTGTTGCTGACTAAAGAAGTGTCTGATAGCCAAGCCAAAGAGTGGTGGCAAATGGAGTTAATTCTAATTGGTGGCTGGGCTGGTCACAGGTGGTGTTCCCCAGGGCTCAGTGTTGGGTCCAGTTCTGTTTAATATCTCTATCAGTGATCAGGATGAGGGGACTGAGTGCACTCAGTGAGTTTGCTGATGACACCAGGTTGGGTAGGAGTGTTGATCTGCTGGAGGGTAGGAAGGCTCTGCAGAGGGATCTGGACATGATGGATCAATGGGCTGAGCACAATTTTATGAGGTTCAACAAGCCTCAGTGCTGGGTCCTCCACTTGGGCCACAACCCCGTGCAAGGCTACAGGCCTGGGGAAGAGCAGCTGGAAAACTGCCCAGTGGAAAAGGACCTTGGGATGTTGGCTGAGCCAGCTTATGCCCAGGTGGGTACAATCCTGGCTTGTATGAGCACTAGTGTGGTCAGCAGGATTACTGCAGAGATTGTTCTGCTGTTCTCGACGCTGGTGAGGCTGCACCTCTAACCTTGTGTTCAGTTCTGGGCCCCTCACTACAAGAGAGACATTGAGGTGCTGGAGGGGATCCAGAGAAGGGCAACAGAGCTGGTGAAGGGTCTGAAGCACAAGTGTGATGAAGAATGGCTGAGAGCCCTTGGGGGGCATTTAGTCTGGAGCAAAGGAGGCTCAGGGGAAACCTCATCACCCTCTATAACTACCTGAAATGAAGTTGTAGCAAGGTCAGGGTTGGTCGCTTCTCCTGGTGTAACAAGTAATTAATAGAACAAGAAGAAATGGCCTCAAGCTGCACTAGGGAAGGTTTATATTGGATATCAGGAGACAATTTTTCCCTGAAAGGGTTGTCAGGCTTTGGAACAGGTTGCCCAGGGAAATGGTGAAGTCACCATCCCTGGAGGTATTTAAAAGAAGTATGGATGTGGCACTCAGGGACATGGTTTTGTGGTGGACTTTGCATTGCCAGGTTATTGGTTGGACCTGATGATCTTAAAGGTCTTTTTTAACCTCGATGATTCTTTGATTCTATGACAACGACTTCATCAATTTTTCATGTGGCTAATTTGCTTGTTGAGTGTCATCAAGTGCTATTAGACCAATTCATAACATTCTGTGAATTCAGCCCTTTTCATTTTCATTAGTTATAGCCTCTTTACAAATAATTTATTACTTGATTAGATTATTTGTAGAAACCTATTTAAGGCTGTGAGTTGATGAATAAAGCACTTTCTTATGTTATGCTATTCATAACAAGTTAGTACACTGCAGTCCTGCTAGCAGACCGCTGGACTGCTCTGGCTGGTGTCACACTTCTTCAGTAAGATTGGCATTTGAAAGAAAAAGAAAAGGATTTTGTAAGACAAAAACTGTGATTTTTATTTTTTTTTTTAATGAGACTGTGCCATGATGCCTATGGAACAGCTGTTCCTCCATGGCAGCTGTCTATCGTTATAGATATAACGATTGTGTTTGTGCCTTACCTCTCTTTAGGGTGCTCCAGCTACTCATTGTGTCTCACCATGCGCTGTGGAGCACATGGTACCTGGCATGGGTACCCTCGCTCTCGTGGCTGTGTAGCCCTGGCACTGCAGAGCCCTCGTCCTGATGGAGTAGCTGTATCTGTGTGTCTCTCCTTCTGTCTGTAGTTTCCTGCTTAGTCATAATAGCTGCTGATGAGCTGCAGAGTCTCTGATCTGTGCATAATATTGCTTTGTTTTTATTCAAACATGTCTGAAGAACAACTATTCCCCAGACGTCTATGCGCATACAAATCTGCTGATGAAAATGTTTGCAGGTTGCAAATGAAACAGCGAGATAAGACAGTCAGACTGAACAGTCTGACTTCAAGTGAACATGAAGAGATAGTATATTTTAGGCCTTTTCTCTCTGTCCAGTCGTCTTTCCACCACTCTCTGTGGGAAGAGATGGACTTTAAAAGAATTTTCCCAGCTGGTGATATGCTCTAGTACAATGTGAGACCTGTTGGCGTGAGGTAACTGTGTCTTTGAAGAAAGCCTGCTTAAGAAGCAGCCTTGTATTTAGTGTTTTTTGTTTCCCCTTCTGTGTCCCACCCAGGCTGGGCCAAGGGGGAAGTTCTTTAGGACATTTAGAGACCTAAAGGCAGGAACCTTGTGGCTTTGCAGCCAGTAAGAGTTAATTTCCAGTCTATCTTTTGGTACCAAATCACTGTTATAAATTTGCCCATGGATTGTAAGTTTGCACCGGCACCTGACAGCGGAAGTGAAGTTATTCCTACCCACACACTGCTTCGAAAAGGAAATAGGCCTGGAGAATAAATATGACACATCTGAAGGACGGCAATTTCTTAGCCTTTCTGGTGGGCAGATTTCATTAACTTTCCAGAGTACCTCATGGATGCTCCTACCTGACGCTACTGATCATATTAAGAGAATTCTTGCTTGGGACAAAAAATACTGTATATAGCCATTGTGTTGTAGGGAGTGTAGGCAAATACTGGAGGAAGGGATGAATGTGGGTTGGCATTTTGCTCCTGTTCTGGGTCACCTGGACCTTTCATATCCCTCCAGGCTGACAGATATTTTGTGGTGAGAGTTCCTTTCTGAAAGTCCCTCACAGCAGCCATGCTGGGGCTGGCTTTCTATCAGCATGGGCTGATTAAGGTTCTTGGAAGTTCCGGAGCAACCTTTGATTTTTAAACGAGGACATTGGAGGGAGAGCAAAATCTGTCTGAGGAAGTTCTGGTCCCTTGTAGGTATTTATATGAGTATTATTCCCACCATGACATTGCATGCACTGGATTGGTTACTTCAGATGCCTGGTTGCCGTAATATAAATGTGAATCATTTAATTCTATTGCTTGGCACATTTTCTTTATGGAAGACTGAGAGTTAATTTCCTGGTGTCGTTGGGGGCCACAAATAATATGTAATGTGTCTGAAGTGATTAAGAGAAATGGTGGTGAGCACTACAACCTCAGAAATAGACATTGTTTGCAAATAACTTTCAGCTAAATTCATGAGTACCTCCATCAGCAATGAGAATCTGTTATAAGTGGATGAGCTGTCATTTAGTTTTCTTAGCAGTGCTTGCTATTCCCTTGTCTTTAGTGCTGTGTGAAATCAAGAGCAAATTTCACACAATCCTTTTGAAAGAACAGGAAGAATTGCCAGAAGTTTTATCTTCCAAAACAATTTCCCAGTTAATAATGTCAAAACTCATCATGTAGCCAGAACAGTAAACAATACTGAGTTTTGTTTGTACTTGGGCAAAGCCACTTTTCTATTTACCTGAAATACAAGACTTTCATGTTTATTTTTTTGTGCATAGTTGAATCTGAAGCCCTAAAGGCAGCACTGGTGGGACTAAACATCATCAGCTCAGGCTGCTTATGGTGATTTGAATTTCATGTTGCTTTCACCTTAGAGGTGAAGCATATAGTTTGTAGCACAGGTGTCAAGGATGAAAGATAAATAAAGCAAAGCCTGCTTCCCAGTTTTGTGCACTGGTAAATCCATCCTGCAGGCACAGGCGAGGGCACTCTCCGCTTGCTAAAGCCTGCAGCTGCTGCTCCTGAAATCCTATTCCAGCGCTGCTGCTGACACACACAGTGCAGGTTGGCAAGTTGTTTGCTGCTGGTACTTTCCAATCACAACCCTTACATTTATGTTTCTAAATAAGAAAAGCATTAGCTATGTTTTCACTGTCAGAAAAGGTGTTTGTGTGACTTCTGCTTGCTGTCACTGCAGTGCAATCACAGCTCTCTCATGGCTTCCTTGCCTTGCAGACTGTGTTTGCACTGGCAGTGGAGTAGGTTCCACATAAGAACAGGGGGCTTTGGAGGTATATGGTTTCTGCAGGGCTTCCCTTCTTCCCACTTTGGGGCTTCCCTTTCTTCCCCCATCTCATTTGGGACTTGCGGAAATCCTGCTTTGTGTTTCCTTATCTCCATCAGAAGCAGCATTCTTTCCTATTTCCCTCTTGTGTTTCCAGCTTGCTGAGGAAGAGATTGCAACTTCAAAAGAGAGAAGGAGGAGGGAAGGAAAACAAGTTGTGCATGTGCTGGCACAGAAAAGTGTCATCAGGCCCTAGCAAGAAGGGTCCCAAAGGCTGAGGTAGGATGCTGTGGCTGTAGCAGGGCAGAGCTGACCCCTGTGCCCACAGCTCTCCCTCTTCTCACAGAGCAGTAAGCTGTATAGGTTTGAAATAGTCCATCTCAGTCTCTTCTGGCAAAGGCAAAGCAGATAGGCTGTCCTTTCTCTGCCTCGTCCTGGCAACTGCATCCTCCACCTCTGCCCCACACCAGCTCTGCCAGCATTAACTGTTCCAATGTAAAACCCTGATGGCAACGTGGAGGAGCTGGTCTTCACTGGGAGAGGTCAGTGTTGTATTTGCCTCCCTGCAGTTTTCCTCATGATAAAATGACAGTGCTGGGTCTCCTCCAGAGTGGCATTATACTGCATTAAAGCAGTGCTGGGTTTTGGCAGTGAAGGTAAAGCCCCAGTCGGCGCAGAGACCTGCAGCTTTCAGTGACTTTGCAGAGAGCACAAGTGCAAGACAGAGCATCTGCTGCTGTCTAGGAAATAGCTCTGTGATGGAAAGTCTTTCATCACTGGGAAAAAATAACAATTGTAGAAAAACCAGATGATGCTAAGGAAACTTCAGGTGATAAACTAGAGCGATTAAAGCAAAACAGAAAGCTGGCACTAGGACTAGACAGTCTTGGTCCTTCTAAGTGTTTGCATTCTGAAGTCATATACTGCATTTTTTTTCCGCCTTAATTTAGAACAGTAATGAGTACACAAAGTGCACTAACTATGCGACTCATGACAGAGGCTGTACAGCAAATAGTGTGTATACAGCACAGAAGTAATCACAGGCAATGTTGAGCAGTTGCCTCTATACATTAGGCCTTGGACTCCTGATAAAGCAGATCTTTTCAGAAATGTTGTGTGTGAAGATGTAATTAGAGGCACCATCATGTAGCTGAGCTATATGGATGTTTTCAGCTGAACATTTCTGCATCTGAGAGTTGCACCCAGCAGTTTTATGGCTTTTTTGTGTGGTTTTCTGCATAGGGCTTAACTTCCTGAATACTGGAGAGCTGCTTTTATTTTTAGCATTGATCACTGAATAGCAGGACAGATGTGCAGAGCAGTAAAGCTGTGAACATGAGAACAGAGTTTGTTGAATAATTAAGAAAATTATCAAAAATTGTTAAAAAAATTCCTATAGTCTCTTCCCTGAAATTCACTGTCATGGAAATATGAAGATCCAGGAGCTACTGGCTACCAGGTAGCAAAACAATCTTGCAGAGGGAAGGGCTCGCTGAATTTGTTCTCTTATAAGGGACTTGGCACAAGGCAGTTCTGGGTTAGGTAGAAGGTAAAAGGAGGGTTATCAACAGGATTACATTCTTTTTATTTTACTTTTTTTCTTTTCTGAATGCATTCAGAAATTCCTGGAATTTTTTCACCATGGAAATAAGTATTTTTTTTTCAGTTGGAGGAATGGGATACAGCTTCTTTGCTTTTGCCCAAATCCCATCTATTTTTTGCTTATCCCTCTTGGCAGCTACAGGCTGTTATTCACCTGTTAACAGAAAAGCATCTTTTCTGTCCATTCTTAGGCTTCCTGAGCTAATTTTCTTCTGTGACCCACACGATGGTGTAACTCAGCAGGGTATATGGTGAGTTCTGGCTAATAGGAGAGTCTTGCTAACAGGAGTCTGCAGTGACTGGAAGTCAGAGAAACACAGACTTCATTCAGTGTTGCCCACAAAATAGAGGGTGTAGCTTCTGGATTTAAATAAGTATCCAAAATTCTTGTCCCAGTTTTTAATTCAATGTTATATACCTTCAGGGATTGATCCAAAGCATTTTCTACAGGTTTCCACTGTGTATTTGTTATGAAGGCGATGAGTTGTGAAATATGGGTAGGAGATTAGGACTGAGAAGTTCCGCTTGATTTCATGGTTCAGAATCTTTCCACTGAATAGCTGTAATGTGTTAGAACTAGGGCTTTTGGGAAGTGGACATTTAAATTGGATGTTAAGATGTTAACAGGTATTGAAATATCTTAGATTCATTGCTTTTTGGTAGAGTGGCTGTGAATCATTTAAACATTGAGGTTCTTTATTTGATGTATTTTTCTGATGGATCACAGAGGGCTTTTAAACAAGGGCACAGTAATGCTAGGAACAAACTAATTTTCCATGGTCTCTTGTTGAAGTTTCCCAGAGCTGCTGAAAGGTGCTGTATTTACACTGGCTCAAATACACATTCAGCAGAGAGAGGGAAATGAAAAGGATTTATTGTATAGTAGTTTATCAAAGGTCAAGTATATAAACCAAATTCCTTTTTCCTTCAAGTAGACAGAAATAATCCAGGTAGTAGTCTGAACTTTCTTGTACCAAAAGACACTTTTTCTTCATGTAAAAGAAAGAAAAATGTCAACTGGAAGCAGGTGAAGTTTTTTTCTGAAGAAAACCTCATACATCAACCTAGTATCTAAACAAGTTTGATTGTTAGCTTTGTAGAACTTTAATATAATCTTATTTACTTGTTCTGCAGACCAGGGAAAAGAATAGAGTGTGCTGCTCCTATGTTAGTGCTCCAGCATCTCATTGACACATAGCTGTTGCACTACATTTCCATTCCCTCTTGACAGTTCAGACCAGGCTTGAATACCTTCCTTTTGAAGACAAAATTAAACATTAACATTAAATAGGAAGACATAACATAGGGGGAATCACTGGCTAATGATAAAACTGATATCCCAGGCTTGTTTTGGCCAGGTTGAGCTGGGTGTCCTGGGACTGGCTAATGTGTTGCTCTTACCTTGAGTTTCACCACGTGCAACATGCAGAGAGCAGTCTGCTCTGTTATCTTAGCAAAAAGCTAATTCTGATCATGGCTTGAGATCCTAAATGTGTGAGCGTACAAACTCTTCTCCTCACTGGCACTTACAAGCTGATGTTGCCCGTTTGGAATAATAGAATTTGGTTTTACAGGCTGGATAATCTTACAGTAGTAATGTTGGTAACAATGTGTGCTCAAGCTTTGAGGACTTAAATCTACTGTCTTAAAGAGAAAACTAGTCACATATAGCCAAGTAAGAGTATTCAGCCCAAAGTGTGGCATTGTAACATTGTGATATTATGTTGGCATAGAACTTCAAATTCTCCCACAGATCCGCTGAAATTGCATTATGATGATGAAAGGTTTATTTGACATCTATTCATGTGCATGTTAACAATGTGCACAGTCCATTGGTAGGTTGCCAGGTTACCCAGGACATGCAGCTGAAAAGATGACTTCATGTGCACTAATGTGAGAGTGAGCTCCTGCAGCTGAAGGCTGTACCCATCAGCTCTGCAGTCCTTCATCAGGCATGAAGATCACTTAGATATATATGTATGTTGACTTATTTTCCTTCAGGCATTAAGACTGTGAAGATAAGCAAAAATATGATCAGCACAAACATATCCAAACTATCAGCCTGACATTCCCTCTCTTATAGTAGAGGAAAGCTTGGGACTTTATAGGTATGTGAAAGATACCATGGGTGAAGGTCTTTAAAAAATATAAAAGGCAAATGTTTGGATGTAAGATTCTTCCTTCCCATAGGAGATCGTTGCTTGGTTTTGGGCTCGGTGAAGTTTTAAAATGTATTATGTTGCTTTCACCTTCTTTGCTGGCATAGATTTCTTTGCATTATATGTACGATGTCCAGTGCCATTGTACCGAAAACCTCAGAAGACAGAAGTTGCCCAAGGAAACTAGGAAGCTTAAATGAAATAACACTCCCCAGAACTTTTCACAGGTAATAGTTTGAGGGGAAAAAATACACATTGGTTATTGAAGTCAACCTGACTTTCTGTTCCCTGATTATTTTTCTTCTCAGTGTACATGTGTTAGAGCTGCTTAGGGTCAGTATTCTCTGTGTGGCTTGGATAAGTCTCACAGCTCAGAAAGCAATTACTCCTTTCATTTTGTTTGGGATATCAGTGCTGCTGGCAGGGAATGCAGCTCAGACTAGCTTTGTCAAGTGACTTGGAGGTCCAGTCTTCAGCTGAAATCTTCTTCCTGCTACTGGACTGAGGAAATTAGCAGTAGGGGGTGGTATCTTGTTGCCCATATTGAACCAAGGTGCTTCACCTGTGTTGGATGCCTCTCCTGAACTGCAGGGTGTGGAAAATCAGCCTGTGCATCTTCATAGAAGCAGCTTTTAAAATGGCCTCTGGAAGGCGAAAGTGTGTTTTGCAGCTTGGTGTTTGTGCAGAAGGGGTGGGTGAACAGTTCCTCACAGGTGAAATTTTAACGCTGACTTGATCCACTGCAGGGGAATAAGCAAAAGCCCAGCATGGGTAGATTGACAGCTATTTATTCCAGAAGCTAAAATATGAATCTTGAATGTTTGTCCAATGTTTTGCCCTATTCTTGGTGAAGACGTACTGTTTAATCAATAAAAATGAATAATTTAAATTCAATATCTTCCTGTCACTATTAATAATGCTTTTGAATGACATATTACTATCGTAATTTAATTTGTCAGACACCACCAGCTTTACATAAGTTTGTTAAAATTTTAAACTTAATTTACTATAGGCAGTTGACTCAAGCTGTTTGAATTACATTGATGTATTAGTTTAAACACATTGATTTTCCTTAAAGTATCTTTTCTGCATTTGTGTTTATTGCATTAATAACTGGTGAGGGGAAAACTGTAATGCACGGGCAGAGCTGGAGTCTCATCTCCCACCACCCAAACTGGGCTTGTTAAAGCAGGTGGAGTGAATTAGCAGGAGGCGATCGTGCTCACCATGCTGTGATGAGCTCACTGGTTCTCTGCCTGCCGGTTTGCACCTTCATGTGGCTTATGCTTGCCTTTGCAGTCATGTGTGGACTGCTCAGGGACTTGTCCTGGGTCACAGCATTAGTCGTTCCAGCTGTAAAATGGTTGTGTGGAGCGGAGTGAAATGGTCTGGCTGAACTAGTGCCCCATGGCACAGGACACATTCACATCCACCAGAGCTGTATGAGTGGCAATTTTTTGGCTTTAGAAATATGTCTCTCACCTTAAGAGACAAAGACACAATTAATCTCTTATGCATTGCTTTATTTCTTCGTTAATTCACAGGCATAATTACTATAAGCAGAGATGTTTGGACCTGTGGCTTTCCCGTTTCTTCTCTCTTCTGCAGTATTCATTCTTTTCTGGTGTCTGTCTTTCAGTCACTGCTCTCCTCTCCCCTTCTACCTTTGCTATTCATATATTACTGGATTTGAGGAGACTATACTTGCTCAGTAAATCAGCTTCATTTTATATGGATCCCTTATATTTCATAAAGCTGCTTGGATGAATACAGCCCACCATGTGTAAAAAAATAAAATGGGTGAACACCAGAAGATGAAAGAGCTCTCAACTTGTGTTCAGGCATCTGGGGAAAACAGATTCTCTTTTAAAGCCATTACGAATAATAACATATTTCATGGAAATAGCCACCTTTTGAAAGCTAAATTTAAATCCTAAAACATTTGGTTAAAATGATTGATGTTTTTGTCTACTGCATAGAAAGGATTAATCCAACGATTATAGTAATCCTGATAAGAAGGTGGGAGGGACGGAAAACAAGGTAGCTCCTCCTAAGAAAGGAAAAGGCACAGCATGACTGACAAAGGCGTCTTTTGAGGATTTACAGCATGTGGTAGCTCCTGTTGACTTTTCCCCCCCCACTTTGTTCTGGAGCCATAATGCAATCTGAGTAATTGCATCCTGGAAAAGCAAAGTAGAGAATAGCAATTTGATGGCTGCAGTGATGCTCTGGGGCAGGCACTTTGATAGCTGCGTGCTTTGCAACTTTGCGTGGGAATGAGCACACTGGGAGAAATTCAGCCCCTGCTGAGGGCCAGCACAAGGTCTGTGCACCACTTACATGGCTCTGGGCTAATCTTTTTCCTCATGTAGGTGTTCTTGCTCCCTCTGTGATGGGGTGTATTTCCTCAGCCCCGCTCTTGCAGAAAAAACATTCTCCCTGGGAAGTTGAATGCTCCAACTCTATGCTAGAAATATTTTTATGTATTAGTTTTACACAAGGAGAAATGGCTGGACTGAGTCCCATAGATCTTATTTCATCATGAAGATAATTTCATTGTTTGGCTTGATGTTTAGAGATTAAAAGCCAGCAAAAACAGTGGGAGATGAGTCAAATAAGCATATGCCTGTGCTTTTCACATTTCAACACTGCTTATTTTTTGTGTGCACTCTTTCTGGTACCAAAGCAAGCTGGAACATTATTCATGCACCAGAATCCCAGTGGACTAAACTTCTTTTGGTGACTGTCCAAAAGAAGACACAGTCTAGGGCAGGAAACAACTGATGGATGTAGTCCTTAACAGCACAGGGGAAACAGGGTGATATCAGCCATTAGGAGTAACTTGTTGTGAGGCTTTTTGTTGTCACTGAGGAATTGAAAAAGGAGCTGGGAAGAGTGAGTTAGGCTCTGGGATGGTTTTGCAGGTGATCCCTTTGCAAGGTGAGGGAGAAAGATGTTTGCCCAGGTACCAGATGGCCCATGGCACAGAGGGGAAAGAAAGGGGAGAGAGGCAGCACTCAGCCAGATCTGCAGAACAAAAAGCAATGGGTGAGAAAAATGATTGCTGCAGCTGTTTCCTGAAAGGATTTGGGCAAGGATGCTAAAGAAAAGGTGTTGCATTGGTTGTCTCGCATACCCTTGATGATATGCCTGCTTGTATCTGACTTGGGACTGGCATCTCCAGAGGTTCTGGTGATCTGTGTCATCCCTGTGAGTAAAGGTGCAGAGGTTATCTTACTCTGGGTTGTGTGTGACACTGCAGACAAAGTCATACTGCTGCCTGCAGGAATTCCAGGCTGCTTATAGCTGTAAATGCTGACAGCGAGAGAACTACTATTGAGGGTAGCAAAATTTTAGATGTTGGCAGCTGCCCGTTTGGTTTCTGTGCTGATTACCAGGGGCAACGCTGGCACCCAGCCTTCCCCCTGAGAACTCATCAGCAGCTACATTTTCTTCTCTTTGCTGATGCCACAGTCATTTTCACAGCATCCTGCTGTAGCTACACAAAGAGAGGATTATAAGTTCAAGTACAGAGGAAAAAAAAAATAGCAGCAGCAGCAGGAGTGGATGAACTTTCTGAAGAAGGAAGATGCTATTTTTCATGCAAATGTTGGTAGTAATGAAGAGCGAGGGGAAAGCAAAAACAGAACATATATCATGCGGAGGCAAAATTGTTTCAAACTAGGACATTTTTCATAGGTTTCTGGGAGGTGTTGGCTGCTCTTTAAAAGTGGCTTGGTGTTGTACTGGGAGTCACTACATTTAGTGCAGGAATGGGACTGAGGAATATCGTTGCCTGATGCAGGATATCTAATTGCCACATCCTGATTCCTGAGGATGCGTAACTAGTGCGAGGTGACCAACATGAAAAGCAATGGAGTAATAAAATCTACCCCATGTGTAATGAAAGATTGAGTGTAATTTTAGGGTATCAGCTGTTGCAGATTCTTTACTCTGAAAAAGGATGAAAAAGGTTTTGTATTTATAGTAAGAGTATATTAAGACAAGGATGACTAATGGCTTGACTTGCCCTATAAGTCAGGGATAATAATGAGTATTTCACTAGTGTCTTGTCAGGTTTTATAGGGGTGAATCAATTTTTTTGCTTGTTGTTTCAGCAGTAATGAAAGATTCTGGCCTGGAAGATTTTGAGGGATTGCGATTTTCTATTTGCAAGTCACTGTGGAAGTACAAGGTCTATAATCACTCAAGCCCTTGAACAATACATGTACAGTAACGCTAAGGGCTGCATCTTCTTTTGTTGTTTGGACTGACTCTGGATGGAAGTGAGACTGAGAGAAGAAAAATCAAGTTGCCAACCAGTACTGTTTGGTGTTTACAAAAACTTAGGTGAAGATGCCCATTTTGGTGGAGTTTCATAGAATGGACTTTAAGTGTTTGATTATTTCACTAACACGTGAAAATCATGTTATCGGGGATCTACCCAAGCAAGGAAGTCTAATAGAGCCTTAGGAAGAGCTTGCTGCATGTTTATGTATCTAAAAACATGTATATGTCTGACCCTGCTGGAAAAAGCAGGGCTTAATGTTAGGATTAGTTGAAGCAGCACTACAGAGGCTGCTTTGGATGCACTTCTAATCAGAATTTTTTCTGATGTTATTGGTGAATTTGAAATGTAAATACCATACCAGTTTTAATTACTTTGCAATTTAATATGGGCAGGATTTATTGCTGCGTTTTGTGACCTGTGATTTATTTGGTTTACTGCAGCATGCCTAATAGAAGATCTCATGGTGTAGTGCAAGAAAGAACACATGTTGCTAGAGTAATTATATGCCCAAATCTCTAAATCTCCCTGTCTTATTCATTTACTTCTAAGGTTTCTACTACAGGTCTTATTGGTACACACATGAAAGGCACCGAGTCAAATTCATTGCAAAATTAAAGCTGCTGATGCCCCAAGGCATTCTCATCTCTACAGAGTTCTGATAAAGTGCCAGAAATGCCAGCATCTGAGAGATTTCTTGCTAAGGGCTCATGCTAGTATTTGGAATAGGCCCTTCAAGCACCTCTTTAGATCAACAAACCTCTCTGGCAAATGTTGCATCTCAAAAGAGTCTTAACAGCTTCTGCCCAAGGAGAGCAGGATTTGGTCATTGCACATGACTGCAGCCAAGCCCCACACAAACAGAAGTATTAATGTCCAAAGCTGCTGCATTGCAAGCTCTGTACACAGCATTTGGTTTCTCCATTGCTTTTCTGTGCATCGTGGTACCAGAACGCATTGAATGATGCTATAGCTGAAAACTCGGGTGCTGGCTGTCAGGAGCTTCCTTCCAGGCCTGTCCTCCCTTCTCTCTGCTTTCATTTCCCAAATCACATTAGTTGTGTTCAGATTGGAGTGATATCAGCTCTAAGATGTTATTAGGTTTTGGGTTTTTTTGGGGAGTAAGTATAATTTAGGTGAGGAGCAGACTATTGGCACTCTGCACTCCGTGAGAGTTTATAATCATTGGCAGTGATTACCTGTTTATGGAAACAGCTGTTAAGCATGTATTATTATTGCTTTTAAATATCACCAGGAGACTCCTAGTGTGAAGCATGGATGAGGATGTTTTAAAGACCCTTTTGGCAGATCATTTGTGTTCTGCAGTAGTCAGGCACCAAAGAAGCTGATTTTATTGATCTTGAGATCAGAGGAAAGGGTTTACAGTCTTGGAGTTATGAGCAAATCCTCCTGAATTCATGAACTGGAGCCCTGTGATTCAAATTTCTAGTTTTATGTCTTTTCTGTAGAAATGAAAAGTATTCCAGAAAATGTCTGTTCAAGTGTTGGCTGTCTATGACCATGTGCTCAGTTTCTATGTGTTAGCAGGCCTTGTGTTTTTTTCTAGTTCTCTATGATAAGAATAGAGACAGATTGCCCCTTTTCTCTCTCCTTTTTCCCTCAGGTACCTTCTGAATACAAGGGATTCTTCTAGCTAATGACATCTTCCAAAAAGAAAAAGCAGCAAGTGTGGCGTGCACTAACCTGTGGTGCTCTTTACAGAGCAGTATTATCAAGGGTGTAAACAGGATCCAGACTCTTCTTGGACAACCAGTACCAGCTCTTGGTGTTTTATGCTGTTCTGACTCTTCTCTTTAAATTTTCAATCTTCCGAGCAGAAGAAAGAAAAGAGGACCATAATTTTTTCCATGAATAAGTATCGTTTTGCACTGTTCTGATTTTCTTTTTAAAGCCATATTTAGTAGCCCATGATTTTTCCCCTTTTCTATTTTGCATTTCTTTTTCTCCATTTAGGAAATGTGAGAGAATAGCCACAGTACTCACAAGCACAAGGATGTGGAAGAGGGAGGACATGGATGCTTTCTGACTGATAGCAATGCAATCTAAAGTAGGCTTCTGTTTCCTTACATTTAGGATTGTCTTGCTCTGCCCATCTGCAACTCACAGGAGGTCCTAGGCATTGCATGGCCAGTCTGGGCTGTGGAGAAGGCCAAGATATGCCCACATGTACTCTATTTTGTAATTCCCTTTTCAGATGCAGATATAACAACAAAGCAAGGGCCTAGAATTCATTTTGGTTTGAATTCTTTCATGGTGCATAGGATATATAGAAGAGTCCTTCACCATTAAAAGGTCTCCTGTGCTGAAATGAATGCTTTTTCAAGTGCATTAACTTTGCTTCAGCAACTGTGGAGTAAGAATAAATACACTGATCTACCTGTCTCCCCCTGTGTGCATGAACAATCCTTTGCAGAGGAGATAAGGCAGAAAGCCTTTAAAAGCCACATAAACCTAAAACTGGCCTCTGCTTTATTGTGCTCCGTGTACTTTTATGTAGCCAATTTTAAAATTTTTACAACCTTTGTGTTTGAAGTGATACACTAAAAGTGTGTTTTGGGGAATCCAGATGGAAGTTTATTTGTCAGGCAGCAAAGGCCAAAGAGAATTAGGAATTAGATGCGCCATTATTTTTCTGCCTTACTGGAATTTTTACAGGATGTTAAACCAAAATGTGTATTCAGTGTGTGAGACAGTGATGCAAGGAAAAGCTTTATCTGACACCTTTTCCTTAACTCCCATGGTGCCCTTTTTTATTTGGAAGGAACAATGCCAGCTGATAATGAACTACTTTCTATTCAAGGCTGCAAGTCAAATATTCGGTTCTCATTAATAATTCAATGTGACAAATTTATTACCTTGAAGGTGCTGTGAGGCAATTAGACAATGGGAAACTGTGTCTTCCTCTCAGCCCACTTAATTGGCTTGCAAGTGTGACATTCATCAAAACCCTGGCTTTTCATGTAAACTTTCCATTGTGCAAGGCATGGCTCTGACACTGGAACTGTGAGCATTTGGCAAAATTCACCTGGGGGGTAACTCCAATTTTAGGTTTTTTAATAACAAAGAGAGTGGGAAGGAGCCTGTGTGAGGGAGTCACTAAAAAGCTTAACTAAAATCAGTGGAGAAATTATCATCTCTTGGTACTTTTCACGTAATAAAATAGCCTGTAGTTACAATGTAATTTTGGCATTATGGCTGTTTGCTCTCTCTCAAGGCATGTTACAGAATTGTCAGTAAAATTAACATCTTAATCTTATTCTTTCCAGATTTTCGCGTATTGTTTGGGATGGAATAGAATGAATTTGTGTTAAGTATAATGTTTCATACTTTGGGTATTTTAAAACACTTCACAAAATGATATGTTATTAAACAGTGATAGAAAAGAGATTACCTTTCTAATAAGGACCCCTGGGCAAAGAAATAATTTGAATGCTGGATTTCATATTCTTGGACTTCTTTTCCAATGTGACTGACTTCTGTGTTGACCTTTAAAAGACTGCCATATGAGCTCTCGAGTCTGAGGAGTGGCTTTGACTATAGTAATTTATTTTGCAGCTGTTGCATGTGTGTTTTCAATTGCTGACACTCACCCTGATTTTTTTTTTTTTGCTGTTTACATGGCTTTCTTTTGTATCCTGTAACTTATTTATGTATGGCTGCAGTCTTTCAAGGACGCCCTTAAAAGTGAAATTGTTAGTTTCACAGCTCTGATTTGTCCTTGCAAACTTAAAAACAATTGAAAATAGCACAAGTAGCTTTAAAGATGTGCAAGGTTCAACAATTTTTTGATTCCTTTACTTGATGATAATGATTTTGGTCTATTGAAAATGCTCATCACTAGCATCTTCTCCCACCTACAGTGGGCTTTTAAAAAGAAGTTGAAAATTTGTTGTCTTGTGTATGCCTTCTCTGCTCATGTAAGTTTATCTGGTCGTGCTCTGTGCTTTTTCTCCTGAAAATACTAAGGCACTACAATGTATGTTTCCAAGTAGGAGTGGGATGTTCTTGAATTCACTCTCCTTGTGTTTTTGCATACATTGGCATGAAGTAATGTTGTGGCAAACAGCAGATACAAGGAAGGGGGAAACATTAAAGTAAATTTGTACACAATACACAGCTGAATTCATGAATGCAGGCAGTGGAAATGGAGTTTAGGCACATGGTGAGGTCTTCTGTTCACATAGTAAGTTCATTGTCATTACTGAGATTTACTGAATTATACAAATTGAAGCTAGATCCTATTTTATATTGTAGAATTGTTTAGATCGGAAAAGATCTTTAAGATCATTAGCCCAGCACTACCAAGTTCATCACTAAACCATGTTACTGAGTGCTCATCTACACGTCTTTTAAATACCTCTAGGGATAGTGACTCTACCACTTCTCTGGGCAGCCTGTTCCAGTGCTTGACAACCCTTTTGGGTAAGAAATTTCTTGTAGCATCCAATCTAAACCACCCCTGGTGCAACTTCACATTATTTCCTCTTGTCCTATAATTTTTTACTTGGGAGGAAAGAGTGACCCCCACCTCCTTTCAGGTAATTGTAGAGAACAATAAGATCCCCCTCCTTTTCTCCAGGCTGAAAAGCTCTAGTTCCCTCAGCTGCTTATCAAAAGACTTGTGCTGTAGATACTTCACCATCTTCATTGCTCTTCTCAGGATATGGTCCAGCATCTCATGTCCTTATGTTTCCAGCTGGACTTGCTACAGATAGGCTTTCACTGAAATCTAGTGCCTTTCCTTTTACAGATTTGCAGACCATGTAAGTTTTTCAGACTTCAAATGGTTTCTGCATGTAAACTCTCCAAACCTGGTGTAGCCTGTTATTGTTTAGCCTTCTTGGTCTTTACAGAAACCTCACCATATCTGCACGTTTAGTTTTTTGTGAGCAGCAAAAATTGTGGAAATAAGGACTCCTGTAATACATTTGTGCTTACTGTGCACACATAATGCTATTCATACAAGGAAAATTATTAGTTTCAGTAACACATGGATAGAATGGAGATAATAGGAGTTTATAATTGAACGACACAAGAGTTGCTCATTTTTTAGGGCATTTTTCTTTTGGGATTGTAGGTAGGTGACAACTGGAAGAGAGATTGTATTGTGTTAAAATGATGATTTAATTAAAAAATGCAACTGCCTGAAACAAAGTGGCCCATAAGGACAGTGTTGACTTTGGGTGTAGCTTGACATTTAAGACATGTGTTATTCTATTTGGAAATCTAATTTAGGCTTCAGTCCAAAACAGTTAAGCATATCCACAGCTTTCACTGCTTCTAGTGATATTGAATATTGTTTGCTTGGTGGGCCAGAACCTTCCTCAGATATTGGCCTAATTTAATTTGTATTCTAGGAGAATACAAAAATAATCTTTAGCATATGGAACTAGTACACATGTGTATCTGGCAAGTGTGTTATAACATGTGAATTACTAGACCCCCGAGTACTTGCTGATATTATATTCCACTGGAGTGAAAATGAGCTAGAACCACTCACAAGGGAGAACCTGAATATTTATTACCAGCCTTACATAGCATTTTATTGATATGGAGCCAATTTTTTCTTTTTCCGTAGTAACACCAGTGAAAATCTGGAGTAACGGCATTGTCTTCAGTGAAGATATTACATATCCAGAGGCATTAAACAATCACCATAACAGAAAAGATGGTAAAATAATGACAGATTCAGTGGTAAGTGCCCTAGCCCAGTGTGGCTGTTAGGTTACTGTTCAGTGTTTTGGTGTTTGGAAAGTGGATGGGAAGCTGGTAATATTAATATTGTGAGAGCAACTTTCTGACTTGGCAAAACTTGTTTAGAGCGCAGTCTCAAAAGTCAGCATGTGCTTATTGTGGAATGCTGAAAAAACCTTTTAGATAATGCAGGTACTTTGGCAAGTGGATTGAGGAGAGCAGTTGTTTGAAATGCATGTTTATATGTTCGACAGAAATGTGGGGTTTGGTGACTGATGTCCATGCCTCCTTGTGGACCCTGGTAATCAACCCCACACCTCTTACAGCTCAAGCAGGTAAAATGTTCCGCCTAAATACCTGTTGGCTTAACATCTAGCTAGATCTAACCCTACAGGATTGTAATGATTTGAGCAGTATACATTAGGTAGTGCTGACAAAGACGACTTCCAGTATCTCAAAAGTTATCATACCTTGTTTTTCCATTGCACTTCTCACCTGTAGACATTCCTTGATTAAGCAGGTGTTATCTACCTCACTTTGTTCAACACAGCCTCAGAGAAGTAAGACAGCATCTATTATTGACCTCAGATATTGTTAGTTAATATTAATACCCTTGATGAGGTCTTGTGCTGCTTTGGAAGCAGGTGTAAGGCATGATTGGATTGCATTGCATTGCATTGCATTGCATTGCATTGCATTGGACTGGAGCTAGGTCTTTGATTTGGCTGTGTTTTCCTGGGGGTCCAAGTCATTTGCCTACAACGGTGTAAAAAGTTTCTACAAGAAACAGGATCTTTGCCTCCCATAGTCTGTTTCAGACTACCCTTTCCTACATTTGTCAGAGCCTTTCTATTTATTTTTATTGCTTAGCAAACCTATTATAGAGTTGAAGAAAAGAAATTCAGGTGGTCAGAACATTTGTGAATAAAAAATAAGTATAACTCAGTTTTTAAACAGGAACATCAAATTCATCCTGATAGAGAATGGAAATGACAAGAAAAATATTAGTAGTAATTCTTGTATATAGAACAGCTAATTTTCCTTTTGTTAAAAAACATGTCTTACTAAACACTCATTTTCTAAAGCTCTTGTTGAATTAAACTGCGATTAACATGTCAAAATCAATCCTCTCTTTTTTCCTTTCAAGTCAATCAAAAATGTTCTATTGTTAACAAGAGAAGGGGGGAAAAAATGAAGGTCAACATTGCATCAGTCTTTCCAAAAAGCTCTGTATTGTAAATTATTTAGCTGCTCAAATCAATCCATTTGTTCTTTTCAGTGGTTGGACAATAAAAGCAAGATTTACTGCAGCAAGTGAATAATAAAAAAAGAATTAACAGAAAACAAACAAAAAGCCTCTCACTTGGCAACCTTCTGCGTTAATCAAAACCCGAAGACTAAACTGAAAGATCAATATTTGGCTGCACGATGAAACACAGCAAAGCTTCCACTAAAAAAAAATAATTCTGAATAAAAAGGAACATAGGCTGTGTTAATCGAAAAGAGGCAAATACAAAAATCCATATAGTCTTTTGGTTATCTGTGATAAAATGGCCCCATTGGAGCTTGACAAATTACAGTATTTTTATGCACATATCAAAGTTCAACTTGATTGTCTCGTATGAGGGAAAACACCATCTGTCTGTATTCTAGAAATAATCTGCATAATTGACTTTCAAACAAGCCTCAAAGAAACAGGCATTTATCACCTTAATTGTGACAGGCAGAATGTGTGTCCCTGCTATTTTATCAAGATAATAGTAATAGCACTCTGGATACCTGGTATCTTGTCTTGCCCTACATTTTTTTCAATTTGTGTGGGTGGGAACTGGATCCTTTGAGTTACAACTGCTTTGACAAATTACACAGGAGGCAGAATCACCCAGGACAAAAATAGAGTGATACACCACTAAACATTGGCCTTGCTGTGTGGGACTGCAGTGATTTGCTGGAATTTGGTGAGAGGAACGCAGGTCACTGCAGGAAATTCATGAGAGGGCAGCTCAAACACTGACTGCAGAGGCAAAATGTGCATATAAATTCCACTTATCAAGGAATCCATTCAAGTTGTCAACCCAGAGACTTCTGAAATGGCTAGTTAGCAGGTGAAGTAGTTGGGGTGTTCCTTGGGATGTATGGTTCAGTGGGTGTGCAGGACAAGTTAAACGTGTGGTATTGTGAAAGTATTGTTGCTTCCTGACAGCCACCGTGGGCTTTCATGTTCTCCCTGTTAGGCAGAGCTCACGGGCCTGTTCAGCAATTTGGCAGGGAAGGACCTTCAAGAAGCCAAGTGTTCCAAGAAATGTAAGTGGAGCACCCAGTTTCTAATAAAACTGAAACATGCTTAGGTGGGATTTTGCAGTGCACACAGTGAATGGGAAGACAAATCATAAATTAGGCTGCATAAAATTGCATTGTACTTCTCAAACAAAAGAAGCTTCATTTTTTGGAGTAACTGGCATTTGTTTTACTCGGTAGTGAAATGAGTTTAGGTAAATCTGTATGGGGCTTCTCATTTTAAATTATACTCCAGTGATTTAAGCTAAACCGAAACAAGTGGTCTTACCCTGAAGTAAGTATGAATTCAAAAGTGCTTATACAAATTTAGTTAACGTTCATTTGTTATTGCTTTGATGTTTTGTAGTTTAACAATGAGGTAGTCACGTGTATTTTGAACTGCTGTATTTTGTTATTGTTTCAGATTTTCATTTGAAGAGTAGATTATTGTCTTCATAATCTGACCTTTTACACATTGGACATTCTGTAAAGTTTTCTTTGCAATTCTAGTCTAATTTCTACCCTCATTTCTGCAAATCAGGGATGTAAAGTCAAATTCAGTGCTACAATGTGCTGACAGTGAGCTTTGACCTCCAAGCTGAAATATCCTGGTATGTGTTTATCGTGGTATAAGCCCAGCCATAACTCATTAAAAAACAGTCTCTCACTCCCCCCACCTTCTTCCCCCCTGCTCCTGGAGGGATGGGGAGGAGAACCAAAAGAATGTAACTCCCACGGGTTGAGATAAGAGCAGCCCAGTAACTGAGGTATAATGCAAACCACTGCTGCTGCCACCAATAATAATGATAATGATAAGGGAAATAACAAGGGAAGAGAACACAACTGCTCAGGACCCGCTGACCGATACCCAGCCCGACTGAGCAGTGATCTCACCCTTCGGGTAACTGCCCCCAGTTTGAATAGTGGGCATGACGTGCTCTGGTATGGAATACCAATTTGGTCAGTTTGGGTCAGGTGTGCTGTCTCTGCTTCCTCCTGGCTTCCCCTGCTCCGTTGCAGAGCATGAGGCTCAGAGAGTCCTTGGTCAGAGTGAACAGTACTGAGCAGCAACTAAAACCATTGGTGATATCAGCACTGTTCCCAGGCTGAGAGTCAAAAACACAGCACTGCGCCAGCTACTAAGAAGGAGAAAAATGGCTGCTGCAGCTGAACCCAGGACAGCGTCATTTGGATCTTTCTGTGGCTGAAGAATTTTGCTTTTATAAACCAGCAGCAGATGTCACTAGAATCTGAAACCAGTGGGGTGAGAGTAACTGAAAATATTTGAGATTGACCAGTAGGTAGAAATCTTGACACCAGCACCTGAAATCACGAGGGCACAGTGGGCTGTTTATGTACCTCTCTGCCACATGAGTATCTAAGCGCCTCACTCTATAAAATTTTGGAATAACAACCCCTTTATGACTTACACCTGGTTATAACGTAAAGGATTGATTAGGTCTTGAATCTTACAAGGAGAGTAGACAGCATTTAAAATATATAGCCTGGCAATATATTTTTCACAAGATGAGCCAACTCATTCTCTTGGAAAGTCAAGCTGGCAAACAAGGCTGGAGTCAAGGCAGTAAATAAGGGGACTCTGGCTATGGCTGTGCACGTTCACATCCTCCAGGGCATGTGGCTCATCTTTGGAGCCAGGGGTGAATTGCAAGAATGAATAGTAACTCTTCCTACCATGCTTGATTTGTGTTTATTCTTTTGGTCTCTTGTTGAAGGATCAGAAGGAAAATAGGCCGCTGTCCACCATACCCTCTATTTGGCAAGTTTATGTTAATGTCGCTTGGTATTTACAAGTGAGGCAGAAAAACCTGACAATTTTGTGTTGCTAATAAACTAGCTTTTTTGTAAGCGAAACGTTCTTGCATTATGTTCAGAGATCCAATTCAGAGAAATACACTTGCATGTAGGAAATAGCAGAGGTGTTGTGTATATCTGAGCTGAAATGTTGGATAATTTATGCATATACATCATTAAAAAAATTACTGAGAGGAATAAAATCTACGCTGCTAAGCGTGGCTGGAGGTAATGCTTCCAGTAGTGTGGACCAGTTAATGCAGGCTCCTGGGGAGAGGATCATAACTAGAAGGACAATGGTGATGACATAAATGTCGATTAGAATACCTGAAAGCTGGTCTTTGATATCAATAAGATTAGTCTGAGGTGACCTTTTTCCCTACATTCAGTGCTGAGTTTAATTGTGTACATCACATTTATTTGGAAAGATTTGATGTTTTAATTATTTTTATGCATCACAGTTCTGGAGATGTAAATTATTTCTGCATGCTTTGTGTTTTAATATTACAGTGGTAGGAAAAATAGGTATGTGGGACAAGCTATTCTGCTGTCAGAAGTCTGTGGAGTGGGACATTAAGGTAACCAAGCTGATTTATGTAGCCTGTGTTATATTGGGGGCTGCCTAGCTCAAGGGGAAAATCAAACTTACTTTGGCTCCCATAGCTGTGGACCCAAGTGAAAACTGATGTGATGGCTGCCACCAAGGGAAGTAACCTTCTATGTATAAAACCACGGAGGAAGGCGGACTTCAATCTGAGCCCTTCAGAGTCACCATGATCGGAAAAGGAGGGGTGTTAGTCTTGCCCGTTTGTGGGTTAGAACCTGCCAAGTGTACATTCATGTTTTGGGCTGAGTGTCCAACTCTTAGCAATTACATACTGCCCACTAGGTGAACACTTCCACATTTCCTTCATTGTGGAAGTGAGCTGTATTGCTGTATTGAATTCTTCATAGTTCTGCTTGGTTTTTTGCCCTTAGCATTCAAAAAGACTGCATAAAATAACCTGAGGCAAATTCCTTCCTTAGTGTTGTTTCATTTAGCTCTAGCAGAGCCAGTGAAAGAGAGAAGTGAGTTTTCTGAACCATGCTAAAAATACGCCATAACAAACCTCAGGGGGTTGGAGAAAAGAGGTTTTGATTTGACATGGGAACATAATATTGGGTGGTTGCACTCAGTTGTTTTGTAGATGTTTTTATGAACTATGGTGTTCAATTAAATGCTGTCACTATATCTGTATCCGTTCTTTGTCATCGAAGAAAATCCGTTAACTGCTGTAGGTTAACAAGTTTATTTTCTAGCTCGTTTGGTCATGTAAATTTGATGATTAGAATATCTTATTTCACCTAGAAGGTACTGTCAGGGTTTACAGTTGGAGAAATATTGAAAAAAAATTGGATGTATAAAGGAAGAGGAATGTTTTAGTGTGTCATTTTCAGTTTTATGTATTTATGTGTGTGTGTGCACCTTTACACCATGTTTGTAATTCCAACAAACTTTCACCCTAGCAGTCCATGTCCTTTGTTTCTTACAGTAAAATTGTAACACTTCTGTCCTTTCTGGGTTTATTTACATTTTCTAGGACATCAGAAATTAGTATTTGTATATTTGGAAGGTCATCAGATATTTCCCATGACAGAAATTTTGGCTGTTTGCATATGTTTTTATTTGTGTTTTTGTTTTGTTTTGTTTTGTTTTTTTGGTTAAAACAGGCTTTGCTGTGTTGGGCTCACTCAGCGAAATCTTACCTGATATTTGAGCAGTTAAGTGCCCTTGCATGTATTTTTCAGGTTTCAACACATGACACCTGCAGAGGTCTCTAGCCCCCCCAAACCCACTGCTGTCATCTGGTCTGTCTGCATTGAAGAGGCTCTGTGCCCTGCTGTCATCCCCTTGAACACAAGGGCTCATTCTGGGTGCACCAGGCATGGAGGGCACCCCGCATGGGGTCAGTCCCACTGGGCTTGTGACAATGTCAAAATTTGTTTAGAAACTCCCTGAAAGCATGAGCCTGAGGCTCGGGGCCAAGGACAGAGGACGCAGGTCTCATTCACAGGAATGAGCCAGCCAATACGCTGAGAAAAAACCCAGGCAGGAATTGACACTTTTGGTAGCAGTAACTGACATGTGGTTCATAAAAATCTCTGTTAAGTTTAACAGTAGAGGATCATCTGAGACTTGCCTTGTCTTTGAAACTCTGGCTTTCTCCACCTGGGTTTCTCTGAAATGCGTACATTGGACTGCTGGCATCCAACAAATGAGATCTGAGGATTCTTTTGTTTTATAGGGCTTCCTTTTGATTTATGTTTTCTTCATAGACTTAGAGCTATTCCTATTTGTAGCTTCAGCTGTGTCAGTGGAGGAGCTCATCTGAACCCAGGCTGCTGCTGGCTTTGTAATAAAATGGAAAAACTTAAATTAGCCTTTCATTTCATAGCCAAAATCTTTGAAATTTTTTTTTTTTTTTTTTTTTTTTTTTTTGTAATTGTGACATTTTGCCTCACTGCAAAAACTTAACAGTTGTTATGCATTGATTCTCCTGCTTCAGATTGTATGCTTTGCAAGGGAAGGAACTGTCAGGTTTTTATTTGTTTTTCAAGCACTCTGTACACCTTAGGTCTAGTTTAAATAATGTTAATAATAAACAGAAATATGCCATCTGACCCAGATGACTTTTCCTTATTATTGCTACCTAAAGGGCTGCATATCCATTTTGCACATTGAACATATGGGAAATGGTGTTATTTTTTCTCATTGTTTGGTGGTTTAATGTTGGTTTTTGTTTCTCAATATATCTGTGAAGCCCCTGTAGGCTTTTTCTTTTTGGATTGCTTTAAAATAGTTTCCAAGTATGTAGTCATTTGTTACAGAATAACATTTGCTTAATTTGTAAATGTGGGTGCCTGAGGATTCCCATTTCTGCATATTGGCGGATGAGTGAGACTGAGTCAAAAATATCCACTTCAGTTCCACTTGAGTGTTGAAATGGGGACAGAACATCATAATTTAGGTACTCACATTTGGAAGACTGCTTGGATGAGGCTCAGTCTGTCCTAACTCTTGCCTGGCAGCACCACTGCAGTGGATGACGTAGTGAGTGATGTCAGTCAAATGGTGTTTTACTTCCTTTGTATAGTATAACTCTTCCATAAGGGCCGGGACCCATAGCTCCACACTGTGCTTTCAGACTTCCATTTGTTGTTTTTTTTTTGCCTATTTCGATCTGTTTGGTGGATGTTACTGCATTAGTGATTCAGTACTTTGCTTCTGTCTCTCTTGATTTTGCTTTACCTTCCCAACTCAGCTGGAGTTAATCTCCCTTGCTTCTTCAGGTAATGTACATCCTCAGCTGGCCTCAAAATTGTAATGTATGCAGGTAAGATGAAAACTTGTTCTCCTCTGTAGGGAATCATATTTAATGAAGTTTGTGGTTAAGATTCAGCAAGGCATGCAAACAAAACGTAACATGCAGCTGCAGTGCTAAGTGCTACAAGTCTCTTTTGAAAGGCTATTTCAATGCTTATTTTGTCAAGTCGTCCTAATCCTGCCAAATGCTGAGTGGTTTTTGAAGCTTACATATCTCTTATTGATATTAATGAGAGATTGTGGCACACTGTGTAGTGAAAAACTGGCTTATAATGCCCAGAGACACCGTGAATCAATTACAAGGCAATTAGAACAAAAATATATGTGGTAACTAAGAACAAACCTCTCTACTAAGCACCGCATTGTCTTCAGAGATCTTTCCAAAGCATGTGAAACACAGAAAATATAATTTGTTACAACCCAAATAAGACTTCAGCTTCATAAAGGTGACCTTTTTTCCAGCAGTGCTTTGAATCAAGTTGATTCTTGCAAGTTTACTTGCAAGTTTACTCCAGCATTTATGCTGGAATGCCTAATGACAGGCAGTCTGTTCCACTTTATTTTCATCTGCTATAGATTCTTAACCTAGATTGTGGTCAGTTTAATTTACTGCTGAGTCCAGAAATTGTTGTTGAGACCTGTGGAATGTGGGTTAGAGAGAACGTGTTTATGATACCATGTGACAAATTCTATGATGTATATATATAGTCAGGTATATTATATATGGTAGTTAGAAATATTAGCATTGTCTAAATTCAGTGTTGGATTCCTGATCTCATTTTTTGCAGGTCCAAAAACTTAAAGAGAATAGGATTAAAATGCTTCTGTGGTCCCACTAACATTTCGTGTGTGTATGTTGATGCATGGCTTGCTTCTTTCATTGGTGGGAGTCCTTTGTTGCCATCAAGCCAAAGTTTCTCTTCCCAAATGCTTGCTTATCATCCCAGCCTTACAAGTCGTGTTACCACCATTGCTCATTGTTAACAGCAGTGTTAACCACATTTGCTTCTATATCTCTATTATAAAAACTATTTCTCTCTCCCTTGTTTCTGCTAACTTTGCTAGCAGATGCCACTCTGTTTTGGATGGCTGTCCTAGTCAGACTGAACATTTTTGATCTCTAAAGCTTTCCAATTCTGTAGTAATTCTGCAATTTGCATGGCAGGCAATGAGAGTTCAGAGCCCTATTATTTCAAGTTTATATGCAGTAGTACATGCTTTTGATGTTTGAAAAGCTTTAGGATCTCAGATGTGAAATGAACAAAATGACTCATAATGCTTGGTTGGGGGTGTTCATACAATGTCAAAGCCACCTTCCAAATTCATCCCAAACTGCAGGAAGCACCCTTTCAAAGGTACAGGCTTGGAGACATGTAGGTGCTCCCTTAACCTGCGTTTTCAAGGCTGGAGTTGTTTTCTAGTTTCTTTGCTGTGACAGGTCAATTGTGTTGCATTCTTATACTTCAGTAACACAAAATAAAGCAATGTGACTTTGGGAACAAGATGTAGTGCTTCAGCACTGTGAGGTCTGAGCGTAGGTATTTAAGAGATCAGCAAGTCCTGACAAGCGCTGCTATTGCCCCTTCAGTTAAAAATAGCTAAACTTTATTCTTATGCAACGAGGTTTTATAAATTATTGTGCAAAATAGAACTTGGACTGAATTATTAAGTGGTGAGTGCGGGTATTGAAGTCCAGGAGTCTAGATGAGGTTAGGCACTGAACTCTTTTCAGAGATTTCCATAGGATGTTTCACCTACCACAGTGGGAGTTGGGTATCAGAATCCATGGGGTCAATTTTTAGGTTAGTTCTGTTTCTCCTTACCAATATTAAATAATACAAAACTTGATAAAACCACAGTGGAAGTCTTGATGTAAAACAATAATGGCTACTTGTCAGCTGGCTTTGTAAGAAGCACTTACAGATTGGTATTATACTTTTAAATGCACTAAAACTTTCACTCTATTGACTAAATACTATGTGGCATAATAAAAAGCTGTCAAAGGGTTACCTGTGAAAGTAGGGGAGAGCTACAGGGCAAATTTCTTGGATGGCTACACTTGGGTAATAAAGGCAGATGGAGCTAGATACGGTGTTGGTCTATTTTCACAGTGCTGCTCTTTTCCTAAACTCAGAATCTCAAAGCTGCAGCTGGACTTCTCAGGGGTTTGGTTTTATATAGTGGCTATGCCCTGATACCAGCTAGAGCCGAGTGTCAAATTATAGCTCTGTGTGTATCTTTAGTCACAATATTCACTCAAACTTCTGTTATCCTCAGTAGGAGTTTTTCACTGAGTACAGGCCACAGATAGTGTTGCACAGCTGTAGGTTACTGTTTGAAGGCAGGAAGGAGGAGCTGATGCCTGGAAGTTTTTGCTGCAGGTCATTGGTGAATCCTCCCTTGTATGTGTGATAGTTCATATGGTGGGCTGCCATCAGCTGTATTCATCACAAGATTAATATTATAGGACAAATCATGACTGAATTTAGACAGGGGTTAGAGAGAATCTTCCCTCTGTCTGTTCCTTGCATAACACCTAGGCAAGAGATGTGGAGCCCTGAGTTGCCCATGTGCTGTTTCACCTTGCTGTGCTGGAGGGAAATGTGTTTTTTGCCAGCTCTGACCATGTGTCTCTTTCCAAGACGCACATATAGCAAATTTGTGCCATGCTAACCCAATTCCAGCTCAAGTACGGGAAAGCTAAAATGACTCTGCAGTGTTGAAGGTCAAGCTCATTCCTCATTCATCCTCCTCTTGGCAAAAATTGAGCCTAAGTTGGAGGTGGAACTGCTGGATGTCTAGCTAAATAACCCCCAGTTGCAGGTGAAAATATATGATGACCTTTTGAAAACAAAATAGCATGAACAGTGCCCTGCAGTTGCCTTTATGCTATCACCTCTGGTATGTTCCTCTTGGTCATTGTTACTGTTAAGTGTTTATGTTACTGTAGATAAAATCCAGATTTGTGATCTGGCAGGAGAATAGTTTTTCTTAATAGTATAGGTCTTAATGATGTAGGTAAGGCAAATAAACAGTTTCTCAATGAAAAAGGTATTTGTTCTGATTCCATCTACTTCCTGTCCCCATTGATATAAGGTATACATAGAGAGACTTTTAAGAATGGATTTAGTTTCATAACAAGATTTTTGGTCCAGCTGACAAGCAATTTGTGAAAACAATAAATTATTGCATGATGCTTAGAAGGCATAGGCACAGATCAAGAATTTCAAAGAGTTCTCTTGTTTAAACAGCTTACTAAATTGTTGATGACTCTGGAAGTTTTGCATATTATTATTTAAAAAGAAAAACCTGTATGTGTGCAGTGTATTTAATGATTAATTAAAACTTTAAATCACTTACTGCATACAACTGCTATAATATGTCTTGGGATTATGTGAATATATTTGTTTTGCCCTAGATTGAAACTTGGATAAAATTATTAAACGTATTACGTTAGCTACATACCATAAATTTTACACGCATCGAGCAAGTGGTGTATTTCCTGTTGTCTGTTCACATTAGTTAAGTAAATATGATCCCAGTTAGCTGAGGAGAATTACTTAACTCATGAGCTC
This sequence comes from Bolborhynchus lineola, assembly GCA_025448015.1. NCBI lineage: Eukaryota > Metazoa > Chordata > Aves > Psittaciformes > Psittacidae > Bolborhynchus > Bolborhynchus lineola. The sequence goes on from JAOEHX010011536.1 coordinate 36,573, forward strand.
ATTTGAATGATACATAGGATGGGAGAGCTCTATTTTGTAGAATACCAAAAGCATTTGATCTTAAAAAAAGTCTTGCCTATGGGTCTTGAATATAGATGTATTGAAAAAATGTATCTAAGACTGGAGTAGTTCCAGGTAACTCTATCTGAATCTGCAGGAGATACAGAAAAGGCAAGGGCAGAAGTAAGTGCATAGGTGCACGCAGAGTTCCCAATGCTGTCAAGTGTGTGCCAGCATATTCTTAAATTTAAGCTTGCACTTCACTGTCTGCTGAAAAGGGGTGCTGGCAGTCAAGGGAATACTAAGTGGAGGCTTAGTACTGGCTGTGCAGCCATCCAGCACCACGGGGACCTTGCTGCGCTGGAATTCATCACTGCCTTATTAAAACAGCTGCGGAGATGGCCAAAGATCACTCTTGACAAATACATTCAAGTTCATTTGTGAAGCACTTGGGGTGTGGAAAAGGTCCTGATGTAGTGAATAATTACATGGTCAAAGTTAATTTTACCAGCTAGAGTAGAAGTAATGTCTTTCATCTCACAATGGAATGCATCTTATTTTCATTTACATCATCATTAAGTGGATTTCTTAATTTCAAGTAGATTATTTTGCAGTCATTAAAGCAAGGTACCTGGTACACACCTCCTGTTGCACCACCCACACGCAAGAAGTATGTGCGCACCAAATGTAGGCTGAATGGCAATGAGGGGTATCTTAGAGCCTTGGCATTAATATTTCAAATGTTTTTGTTTTGTTGTCTTACTTAATATTTTATTATCAGATTTCTACTCATTATGCATATGGCCCTATTCCCTATGTGGATTGATGAAGTTATGTTACAGTAAATTGAAAAAGAGAACTATACATACAGGATGATTTATTGTTAATGTGAAATTCAGCATAAACCTGCAAATGCACTAGCAGAAATCCCTAGCTATTTCAAAATTCATATTATGAGACAGACAATCAGATGCCCAACAAACAGAACGCCTTGTACTCTATTAATCCTGTAGTGACAGATCCCTTGCATGCATTTAGCTTTCCAAATAATACAAACATATGTCACCATTTTGTTTTTATTGATTTTGGACTTTCAAACTACAGCTACAGCACAAGGCATTATGAAGACATTTATTGCAGAGTTTGCTTTGATTTGTTGTAGTCAATTGAAATTGTGTCAAAGTAAAGTCTTTAATATTAAATATGATGAATTCCCTTAGGCGCTGATCCTGCAGCATCATCCAGCTCAAGGTGACTCCTGCCACTGTAGTGCAGGAACTCTGAGCAGGGGAGAGCGTCCTAGGGCATTGTCCAGCAGCCTACCAGTGCAAGAAGCTATTATTACTTTCACATCATATGAAATATTTCCATTCACAGATGTATTAAACTCAGATATTTCCTTTTCTGCTGTTTAAATTATTTGAAGACTGTTCCAGAATCTCTTTCTTTGGTACTTCTCCCTCTTCCTGCCCCCTAGTTTTTGCTTTGGTCAATATATACCCATTCATTTTGGGGGCAGAAACAACATCTTCAAGGCATTTTGTTTAATGCCATATTTAAAGACAATAACCGTTCCATTCTTAGTTGGGAATTCTCTTTCATGCTTTGGAGAGTTGCATTAATACATTTGGATACCTGCTGGAGCTGGCTGACTCATGATTCTATGATTCTAAGCATGCTGGCACTATATTTGCCGATGCATCCAAGTCTTTCTCTTCCTCAGTCCTCTCTATATTTTCCACTTTACAGCAAAACTCTCGTTGTTCTCAAATGCTTAATGTTCAGCTTTGATTGTGTAGGTCTTCTTGTGTGATACTCTGTTCCTCCTTTGTGTATTGATCAGATCTCCTAACCTGATATCATCAGCTAATGATTTTTCATTAGCACACTCTTACTGGTAGCCTGAATCATGAATAAATATATTAAATAAGGAAAAACACTCGGAGCTATTATTGCAAGATTGTTCTAGCTCTTTGTCTTCCAGAAGTTCCTCAGTCAATGGACACTTTCCATATAGCATTAAGCTGACAGATATGCAAACTGCACTCTCCTCTAGTAGCAAAGTCCTGCTCCCTAGGGGGAAGACAGAATTTGTATTCTCTTTTGAAGGTTTCTGGAAGAGAGATGTCTTTATGTATATCCTCTGCCAAGGTGGAGATGGAGGGGTGTAGCTTGTGGTTTTTTTGTGAAGAAGGAGGTATAAAATGTGTGTTTCTACTTTTAGAAAACACTCTGAGAGCTATGTTAAATAACAGAATTGTTTATCTATTGACCTAGGCCATGGCAATATTCATTAAAGTTTGTTTGTAGCATCTCAGTGACTACCGTGAGAGCAAGCCTCTGGTGCTGCCCATAAACCTGTACTTAAGTGGGGTGAGGTGTGAGTGACAGCAGCTTTTGATACTGATCCTATTCTCCTTGCCCTGGCAGCCTGGTGGCAGATTTCAATGGGAATGTGCTTGGAGTGAAGAATGCACCACTGAACCCTTCATTTCTGGCTAACAAAAACCAGTTTGAATCATACAGTGCCAATACAGTTTTATATAACCCTATTGCTCATTGGCATTGGGCGATGCTGAACCTTGACTCTCCTTGGGAAGGCAAGGGTGGAAAAAGATGACTCCTTTTGTCTGCCTTAAGGAAAAGGGCGACAGGGCAGCTTGTGCTTCAGGCTTACGAGGATTCTGCAGATGCGCTGTTGCTGCTAACTCCTGCAGGAAGCTGCTTGCAGGCAGGAACAGGCTGCCTTCCTCTCTTGAGGCATTGGGTGATTCGTCATTTCCCTGTGTTTGCAAGTCCTGCACCACCTTCCCCAGCATCATAGAATCATAGAATAGTTAGGGTTGGAAAGGACCTTAAGATCATCCAGTTCCAACCCCCCTGCCATGGGCAGG
>JAOEHX010011539.1:0-14873 GCA_025448015.1 Bolborhynchus lineola
TGCTCTCATAATAATAAGCAGGGGGTAATAAAAGGAAAATAAAATTTCACTTTTCAGCATTAATACAATTAAACCAAGATTTAAAACTATTTCTTTTCTGTTTCCCCCTTAAATTTGCTGATGATTTTAACTGTGACTCACACTTTTCACAGCACACTCATGCTTTTTGAAATACAGTGAGGCAGTAACATGGCTTTATGCTTCAGTTAGAGCTACCTGATTTATCAAAACTATCTCTATAATTGTACTATAGAACATTCCATAAACAATTATCTGGATCGTCATCGTTTAAAATTTGACGGGGACAATTTGTGTGAAGTTATGAGACCGAATCAGACAACTGATTATAACCAATACTAACAGAAGACAAACAAGACAAACTCTTTTAAAATGGATCATGATATTGGTAAGTGAATGATCACTTGCTGATGGCAAAAAATAAATGACTTGGTGATCAGAACTCTGTTAGGAAAACCAGCATACTCATGGAATGTTTGCAGATACTTCATCTATAAAAAGAAAGTAAAAAAACTCCTTAGTAATATGAACACATTTACACTGCATTAATAAAACAGTGCATAACTATTCCAGGCAGCTAGACCAAAATATCTAAGATTAAAAGTGAACCTGATAGAGCTGTAAGCCTGGATAAAACAAATCACAAAATCACTTATATCAGCCATGTACTGAATAGACCTAAAAAGATGCACAGTAAAAGGGATGCAGAAGTCCATGTAATCACTGTCCAGTTTCTGGCTCCAGTAAAGGATATCAAAGTAAGTATGACCAAATATGATCAGTCAAACCATGGCTTTCCTCCTGCTGGAAACCCCATCTAGACATCCATAGGAGAACATTCCTACTCACACCTTTGGAGAAACTTTCTCCTTAGAGATTGCTAAAAGCAGCTGCATCAAACTAAGGGTAGCATTAAAAAATATGTAGGAAAGACTAACCTCAGCCATCTGACCATAACTGGAGAAAGACCCTAGAATCACCCGCTAGAAGCATTTTGACTTGGATTTCCCAAAAGCAGACAGATATTAATTCCATGAGATTCCTAAGGAAAGAGTTGCTGTCAAAAATTATAAAGGAACTTGAACTGCTGAGAAAAAACTAGAGCAGAAGCCACACAAGCAGAAATATAAGAACATTCTGGGATGCCCACAGTCAGAAAGAGCTTTAGTGAGCTCAAACACCTGCCTTTTGCAGTGGCCCACAGCAGAGAACAAGGGAGGAGTGTACAAAGAGGGCACACACGCAGTGGTACTTATCCAACTAACTCATATTTGCCAGTAAAACACACCCACATAAAACAAATAGTCCGTTGACATCATGGCTTCATTTAATTCAATTTAAGAATAAAAAGGAATTAGCAAAACCAAAGTAGATAATTTGGAAAGAATTCTGAAAAGAAAGCTCTCATAAAGACACTTGAACATTCTTTGACTCTTTTCCTTGTTCAGAGCATTCTCTACAATCCTAAAAACTAAAATCGGTGTGGGCAATGCACAGCTAAAATTTGCTTTAAAATACTCTGAAAAACTGGGAGTTTCTTTACTGCATCAGCTTCAGTTTACTCATAACTAACTTATGTCAGTGAAATAACACCAATGCCAAATGGAAATGGCTGGAACTTTGGCTTTGAGATTTCTATGGCAATGTGCAGCAGCTGAAGCCATGCCAAAAGGTTATCTTGTGCTTGGATAATTAATGCTGTTTACCAGCCAGCCACAATGAATTACCATGTATTCATCCAGTGTGGAATATTTTCCTCTTCCTTTTTAGCACTGGTGTAAACCATAAATTTACTTCCAGAGGGATCCAGATGCAAACCCTCAACATTTCTGTAGGCAAAATAAAGTACGATATATGTTCTTCTTGGCAAATGCAACATGCAAAAGATGCCCGGAGATACGCTATACTGATTATGAGATATTATTGTGAGGTTTTATTATCCTTTTAAACAATAAAACAAGAAAAGAAACCAACATAAAAGCAAGCAGTTCTGCACCAGATGTAAGAATTTAATGCTATCCAACCCTGACTAGCACTTGGAACATGTGCTTCAAATACGAAACTTTCCTAAGTCTCCCCAGGTGAGCAGTCGATCTTATCTTGCAATTCCTGCTTCTTTTCAAACAGTGCACAGCACAACCTAGCAGCTGGGTGATCCTAAGAACATTAAAGCGAAAACAAAGCAGGGGATTTGGTTCAACACCCTCTTCCTCAAGTAAACATTACACTCAAGAAGACAAATTTCGTTGCACTAACAGCTCAGAACCTTAGGAGGGAGCAAAAAGAGGATGGAATAGTTTGGGGCTTGTCCTCCCCCTACCACTTTCATTATTAAGTGATCTTTCCTACGATTCTTTGTGCAGTTAGTGTAAAAACTTCACTCAGTCTTAAAATCTCAGATTTAAAAAATACTTCACAGTCACATATGGTGAGAAAGGTTTTCAAAGACATAGTAAAAAGCTCAATCCAAAAGCCTGGGGCCAAGCTCCTCTCCTTTAATAGATCTGAATACGCCTCTTGCAAGCATCTCATTCTAAAATTGGGGGTTTGCAGTCTCTGAAGGAGACACATATACAAACATAACTTCTTCCCATATTTATGGTGACTTTAATAAAACTATCTGAAAAAAAACCCAAATTATATGCAAAATCATGGGAAAGGAGCATTTATTGGAAATGTTTTTCAGATGGACAATGTCTTTCCTTTATTAGACTCTCTTGCATAAGGTCTACCTTTGAGGGAAGAAGAGCATCTGTCAAAAAAGTTACTTTGAATTTCAGCTACTTTCTTTAAGTAGACATGATGGAGAGTTAAATGCAAGCAACATATACATGAACAAGTAGCAAATCAGCTTTCTCTTGAGATAAATAAATTATGAAGATGTTTGCTCTCCTCAGCTGACATCTGTAAAGGCTCAACTGCTAAAGGGAGCATTTAGCTCACTTCAGAGAAATCTGACGTACCCTGCAACTACATTCTGCTTTCCAACTGGCTCTTATTTACAGTAGAGGTATTAAATATTTATTACAGCAGAAAGCAGGCATTTTCAGTTGTCCTGACTTGATGTCTTTCCGTGAAGTAATTGCTTGCATAGGTTTTTCACATGAACCTACCATGTTATTGCCAAGACACCACTGGGCCTCCACCACTTGATAAGGGCCTGGACACAGAAATAAGTTCACCTGATTTCCTGACAATTTACAGGTTGATAGCTTGCTAAAAGAGGAAGAGCAACACTGCAATAATAGCTGACAGATGCTGTTTGCACTAACTTTCAAATTCCTTAAACCTTTCCAAAAGAACATGCAGAAACTGATCTGCTTGCCTGTTGACTTTTGACTTCAAGCAGTGATGTTCAGATGCCACTGGCTGATCAGTTTACATGGGATATTTTTACATGCTTCAAATCCACGTGAATCACAAATGACAAAAAACCCAAAAACTACTCGTATTTCTCCTTACAAAATGTACTATTTCAAAGCAACACCTGTAAGTTTATAGAATCTAAATTTCAACTACAAGCACAGTGTTAAATAATTTATTCTATTTTCAGGCACCTGGTTATGAGAAATATCACACCAAAGCATTTGTCATTCTGTGCTGATCTGTATCTTCTTCATTTTACATGGGACAGTCCTATTAGAATGAAGAGCAAAAGCATCACTGTTAAAGAGCAGCTAATCTAGCCAACAGGGCTAAACCACTGTTGTGGATTCCTCATATGACAAAGTGCCTTCTCTATTAGTATTCAATTACATAAATGCTGATGACACAGAAGTCATGCTCTTAATAATTAATGTCATTTGCACAAACTTGGCAAAATCTGAAATGTTTGCCTGTAGCAAAGATTTTTTCCCTACTCATATGCTTTCCTCTTTGAACAGGACTGCTGGCAGATTTTTTGCTATTTATTAGGAAGCCGTAAGCAAGAATGGATCCTACAGCGTACACTCAGTTTATAAACTGTTGATGACATTTCTTTCTAATGAGTACTGGAATTCAGTACACATGGATGTGATTAATCTCATCTCAACTACCTAAATGAACTTAATAAATAATATTCTTTGGGGTGATCCTAAACAAAACAAAAAAACCCTTCCATTTTGAATTAATATTGAGGTATTTTCTGGTTTCGAGAGACCAGATCTGTCAATGTCTTAGTACTCCAGCAGAGAAAGAGAAGATGCCAGACTCACTACACCGGGCTTCAGATGACCAGTGAAACTGAAGTGTCATGGGGAGGCTCTGCCCTTAAATGCAGCACATTACTAGGAGAGGAAGAATGCACAGCAGATGAACACATGGAGAGGTGATCTTCATTAAAACTTCTCCACGCCGGCAGTAGTGATGTGAATTACTGTAGCATGGGATAGAGCTTGCAGTTTAGTTGTGTCTCCTCAAGCCTAGGGCATACATATTGTACATGATGCTCCCTTTGAATAGATGTTTTTTTCCACCTCACTGATTTGATTTTAACTTCCACATTAACATCACATGAAATCTTGGTGGTACCCCATATGGAACTCATAGTCCAGGACAGGCAATTGTATCCTGAGGGGTGGGTGGTATATATCTTGTAGGAAACATATAGTGTGGATGCTCAGATATTCAAATGCAACTTTTATATAGATGCTCTCTGCTGGCGCATGAATGAGGACGTGAGTTAACAAAAGAAGTAAAAACAGACTGGAAATATGTACAAACTAACTATTGTTCTCCATTGATAATTACAGCATAAATATTTTCTTATCCCATCCATTACTAGGTAAGTGGCAAACAAATAAGAAAGAAAACACAGAAACAAAAAACAACCCCAAGAAATCACTAAATTAAAATATTTTTTCCTTGTTTCCCTGTTCTCATACTGATCCTGCAAGCACATGCACCACTGCCTTTCCTCTGGGGAAATGCTAATCATGGCCTAAAGGTAAACAAGGTTTATAAGTAACATAGTTCCTTTGGGAAGGCAGGAAATAATGTTTAATTTGCTCTCCGGTATTCAGAGGTAGTGTGCAGACTACAGCAGAACACACCTCAGTGCTTACCTAAACAAGTAGTTCATAAAAGAGGTCTGCAAGACTTAACACTCTATAGCTGCTCACAGAATCCTTTTGAAGAGTAACATTTAGCACCTGATCTGCTCCATGTGGCCTTACTGATGTTTCATGAGAAACCCCGAAGGATATTGTGGTCCCCCAGTCACTTTAATCATTGTTTAATTTCATTGGGCAAGACTTCAATGGCCTGACTGCTGTAGGTAGGCAAATATTAACTTTTAAACATTATCTATATAATGGGGGAGATGATGTACAGCTCTCTTGGGCAGTTCCCATATTTCTGTCACTGACTTGTTTCTGTTCAAAGCAGCCAGGGAAGAACAAATAAAGCTGGTTTAGGATAAATCTGGGAGCTCTGCAGGCACAGAATACTTGATTGCTTAATGGCCAGTGTTACATAGTGCAAGATTCTGAAGTCTTCAACTTGCCATAAGCCTCCCAGCACCGAGGTCATACACATTAGGAATGTCCTCCTGTGCCAGGACTCAGCCGGATGCTCAACAAACCCTATAACAGACCTTGCCACTCTGCTGAAAGCTATTTCCTCACATGACAGCAGGGAAGAAATGGAAGCTGTCAATGTGTGCTTCCCACAACTGAACACAGAAGTCAGTTAAACCACCTAGTTTACATGGGGATTCCTAAATTCCTGCAGCTCTAACCTTCTGAAAACTCTTCCGAGAGGAATAATGGCAGAGCAGAAGCTAACTTCCAAGCAAAGAAGGCTGATACAGGGCAGAAAACAGATTTCCACTTTACTGTAAGCAGCAGCTGGATGAATTACACAAATCATTTGTGTCTCTCCATTTCCTACTGTCCATCAACTGAACTTACCCATCCTTTCTTCTGCCTATCTTCAGCTTTTGAAGATATGTAAGTACAACTTAGATTACTTTCTGCCAGTTCTTTCTAACACCAGTTTCAGTTCATTGACCTGTATAACTCATTGATTTAATTAACGCATTATCTGCAACATTATGTATTATTAACCAAGTTTGGTCCCTTAAAACATTGCCATGACAACATATCAAAATAACATACTCACACTTGTCTGGCCTATAAAATGATTTCTTCCTTTTCATAACATCCTGAGAAAAAGTAAATTAAGCATAGATTGCTCTAATCCTGCAGCGGTAGCCAGATTAGCACCTGGTACCCTAATCTTGCTCTCCCTGAATGAGCTGCAAATCTCTCATCTTGGCCCCTTCCCCCTGTCATAGGTATTAGTAATCAAAGTTTTCTCCCACTTTGACATATACTATTAAAAAAAAACCCAAATCTCTGAGGATATAAAATACTCTCAAACTTCCACCAATTCCAAAAAAAGGCAGGAAACGTTCCATGCAAAGACTAAATAAAAGGCTTTTCCAGAGTCACAACAAATACAGAAATGCACTGAACCACTGCCAGGAAAAACTGCAAACTCTTTGCCCTCTCTCACCTAACTCAAATGTCTCATACCTCCAAGGAAGAGAATTCCAGCCAACATCATATTCTGTGTTTTCTGCAAAGTCATCACTGAATCTAATGTGTAGGACTGCAACCGATTATAGAAGAAATGAGAACATCATTAGTAAAGCTATAAAAAGCTTGAGAAATTATGTGGGGGGATGCACTCTGGTAAAAACATTAAAGCTAACTCTTAGAGATTGAAAAACACAGCTAATACCCATAGCTTCCCTGCCTGTTTGTCCTTTCCCTTCCTGTATTAGAAAAGCTCCAACATTTTGTTCCACCAAACCAGCAATTTCTGTCAGTTAAACACTTGCATGGTCTTTAGGAATAGTGAGAAGGAGCTGAGGACATTTTACCATACTGCAAGAGGGAAGGAAGGACTGCGCTACTGCAGCACAAGAAGACCTGTGAGGTTTCACTAATTAAATACTTATTTTCCTAATCAAATCATTTGTTTGCATTGATCTTTTTTTCTTACTTCTTCAGGGGTAATGTCACAAACTTACAGTTCTGTGCAATGGAAATAAGCCAGAAGTTGGTGTGATTTTTAGCAAAGCCTTTTTCGTTAATTTTCGGATTCCTTTGCTCACGCAGCAACTCTGGTGATATGAATTCATCCTCACTCTCCAAACAGTCATCTATCTTCCTGTTGGTCTGATTTGACTTTTTAGTGCCTTTTTTTCAGTCTTAGGATTTTAAATTGTAACTGAATAATCTGATTCCTTCTGAAATCACAGAGCAGAGCAGCTGAGCTTCCAAATGCGCGAGTTCATGGGTAGAAGCCCCATAGCCTTTGGAAAGGAGATACTGGAGCAGGTTACTCACCTGAAATTTTCTTTTGAACCATCTACTGTAAGATTAAAGTAATGTTCATGGTACAAACGCCCTAAAGCAAAGCCTGGACACTGAACTTCAGTCTCTGCAGAAGATCAAAGTCAAATGCAATGCTTAAAATAGCACGGGGAACCTGGCCTCATCCTCTCGCACGCAGGTAGCGAGCGGTGTTGATATGGTGCCCTCTGCTGATCACCGAGCAGCTCAGCCTAATAACAACCACAGCTGTGTCTACTCCATTAATTTCCCAGTTGCTTTAAGCATACAGGACATGCATTGGTGTCCTTTTAGAACAAGTTGCAATGATCCAGATGCACGCTCCCAACATTGCTCGGCTGCCATGGAGCCCTGTGCACTTTGCTGCTTCCATGGTGAGAGAGGGAGGAAAACGGGAGGCACCGATCCTGCAGAGAGCCTCCACCAGACCTCACTTTCAGCTGCTCCTCAGCAAAAGCAGATTCAAGCAGCCCAGCTCCAGGTACCGGGATGGAGCAGCCCATTTCTGCAGCAGCGCTTGCCTCCTGCAGTTTCTCAGAGCCAGAATAACCCTGACTTGCTGTTGTGTTGCCACTTTTCTGCCAGCAAAATGCTGAGCTTCTTCCCTGGTAATGAACTTGAATGAAGTCTCATTAAAGTACACCACTGCTGAGGACAACTGATCAAACCCAGTGCTCACAGTGTTCATCCACTACCGAAATCTGGACAGACTCATTACTCACAGCACTACAGACACCCAGGGTGCAAACTGAAGATAACAAACCCAAAAGCCATAAACCAATGTATTTTGCAGCTCTTACTGTACACATACATCTGCTTCCTGAGGCTAAGCAACTAAAATGCAACCCACCATATTCACAGTATTATATTGTCAGCTCCATTAGGTGTCATGACCTGCAATGACTGCACTCCACTCTTTCAAAAGCAAACCATTCCATTGCAGGTTATAAAGGTTCCTATATATCAGCCCTGACATATAAATAAATTCTGTATTTCATTTCTACATGCCCAGATGACCAAACAGAAAAAAAAAGCCAAATACATTCCATACCTAATCATTTAGACAGTGACATTGTTCAATGTTAAAAGCACGTCTCCAAGTGCTTCAAACATTACAAATTTAATCCATACATCATCCTGACTGGAACCTGTGCATAGTTCCATGGTCAAAAACCGGAACATCTCCTTTAAAATTAGGCTCCCAGGACAAATGCAAATTCTTTAGTATTTGTCTTAAGGCATTTCCTAATTTGGATTAATAGCTGTTCCTCACACAAGTAATTGCAGTAAGAATTTTAGTCTATTTGTGTAAAGAAAGAGAAAACCCCTTTTTCTAACTCTCAGCTTCTACAGTCTTGGTTGGGGTTAAGAAAGGTATTCCACATGTATCCTTTGTCATAGCCATTGAGACAAAAGACTGCCTTGACTGCTGGTAGAAGTAAAAATAGGATTCTAATATATTTGGGGTTTGCTTCTTTAACAAGGACATTTCGATATATAAGATTATTCTATAACTATTTGTCTGTACCACAATAAATAGCTAATTTTGCTCATAGAAATCTTACTCTGAACAAAACACTATGTTTACCTGCCTAACTGCCTGGAGAAAACTGACACTATGTGGAATTTCACGGATAATGATTTGCCTTGGCATGCCAAGGGGAAAAAAACCTGCATGCTTCTTGCAAGTAACTATATGGGTTCATCTAAAACAATGTGTATGCAGAACGCTACTTAGGTTCATCTTCTGTTGGTTTAGGTTCTGTTAGTGAAGGAAGCAGCCAGATAAGGCTACCACACTGCCCTCCCCTTGCCTTTTCCTGCTTCCAACCATGAGACATTATCCTATCAAACAATGCTCACAGTTGACACAGATCTAGCTACAGAATTCCCCTTATCAAACTATCACTGTACAATGTCCATCACAGGTTCACTTAGGTGTTGGTAAGCAGAATGCCAGCCCTTCCTCCCCAGCGATGACCTCAGCTCACCTATCAGGACATTACCACATTGAGGAGGAACTAAGCAAAGCTCACACCAGCCATGTCTGTGCTTAGTTCCAAGTCACACGCGCTTCCATTCTGCACATCACACATTTTGGAGAAAGCTGGGTTCAATGTACCATCATTCAAATGTAATATGATATTTTCACCACCTAGTTTGTCAAAGAAAGGCTCTGGGATAAATGAAAGGTACAATCCTTAGAAAAATAAACTCAAGTCTGTAAAATATTAGCTGATGTTTTCATAACTTTTTCAGCAACTATAGTTTCTAATAGATCAGCTGTGACTATGCTAAGCTTCATGAAGTCTGAGTGACAGGCACAGAGATATTGCACCTTTTCCTACAATGCACAGGTATTGCATCCTCCAGACTTGCTGAAAAGGGCTGCTTGGGTTGTAATTTGTATTTTATATACTTGAAGGTGAATTCCAATTGGAAACTTTATAGCATGTTTTTGAGCTGTGTTATTTCATTGAAATTTATTGACTCCTGAGGTTGTGAAGGTATGAAACAAGTGCATATTTTTCCTATGTTCAAGCAACCAAAAGCATCTTTTCCATACTCATGACTGAAACTCACAGGTAAATATTTTTCACGCAGTTCTCCCAGAAAACACAGGTTCACTGTTCACTGTATATTCACTGCAGACATAATCTCACTGCTGAAATACTCCAACATCTACAGCGCCTACATTAAGCTACATGCTATTTTTTTTTTACTTCTCTCTTTCTTTCCCTAAATCAGATTTTTTTTTTTTGCACCAAGACAGAGTTTACTCTCTGCCTGTCCCTGCGCTGTTGGTCATAGCTTTGTCTTTCTCCTTCCCTAAGTTATTATTTACTGTCTGCGCTATATTTCCCACTGGTCCTATAAACCTATAATACTGTTTTAAACACAAATAATTTAAGTCAGGCCCATGCAGAGGTCCCATAAAAGATCTGGAATTCAGTGCAGAAAGCTGGGACTGACTGGATGGCCGTGAGCATTAGCAAAAATAAGGTTGTTCTCTCTGCATTTTCCAAATGTGAAGCTCCCTCCTCTCATTCTGGCTCAACACAGCTCTCCAAGCTTGCAGCAAGAAGGTCAAGGAAGGTGGCAGGGGGATTAAAGAGCCTGTTGCATGCAACAGTCATTGCTCACAAAACTCACGGTCCCTGTTTACTTACTGAACAAAACCACAAACCATTCATTTTGCAATTCACGGAAGAAATCACACCCTGAATGTGATGCTTTGATTTCAACCATGTTAGCAGTGCTCAGGTGTGCCAGGCACTGTAAATACTGTCACAAGCACACGTGAGCTGACACAAAGCAAACCAGCCAGGTGTTTAATACAGTTCCAGATCACACTCTCTACATTACACTGATGAAGCTCCCTCAAAAGGAGATCAGCTTCTCTGTAAAAGCTGGTGATGACCTTCACATTTGGAACCTTGCTGAAGACAGAAAGTTCTGGAGAGACTATCACTGTTTGAAATTATTTATTCCTAGGAACTGGATATTCAGCAGCCATCTGTTCAACGTGGTGGTTTCACACTGCAGAGTTAAAACTCCCTAAATGGGGGGCCTAATATACTTTCAAACCTGGATCCTTCCACAATGCAAGAGACTTATGAAAGGAGCATGTTGAGAAAATTCCTCCTTACAGGTAACTTTGTCAGGGACAGAACAGGACAAAAGACAAGGATGAGGTGGAGCTTTTGGGTCATCTCAGGTATTTACTGTGTGTGGACCGCAACTACTGCAAAAAGCATCCTTTCCAAGCGGCATAGTGACATGAGTAACCATCTTTCTTAGACTTTTAGATTTATTTAAAACTCCAGACTTAAACATTAAAACATTCAGACCTCTTCAGCTGTAATACACCCAGAATACAACAGATACAGACTTCAGGAGAAAATGTTTGTAAAGATATTCCAAACAGTTTACCATTCCAGTACTTGCAGTTCAACCCATGACCTCTTTTAATTCTGGCCAGCCTGAAGAATGATTTAGTGCTATTTAAAGAGCTTCACTAACCTTAAATAGAATAGAATTGCCCAAAACTATGTCTTACAGAGAAAAGGTTTGCAAAGTGATATCTAGCATCAGGAAACCATCAGCCTCCCTGTTTCTTCTACTTCTTAGTAAGGGGGAAACCATAAAGAATAAACCACTTTGCTCTCCCCTCCTGCTGTAGACTCAGTCAAATAAACCTTCTCGATGTTAAAATGACATCCTAGCTTATGAAAATACACTGAAAGCTACACTGCTTAAGCCCTTCATAGTGTTTGTAGGTACATCAGGGACACAGAACCACTCACATTTGTTTTCCTCTTCAAAACCCCCACGTGCTTCAGTGCATTAACCAATTAAGTACAGAAGACCAAGCAGGGGAGCAGAACAAAATCAGCATGAAGAAGGTTTTACTATTTTTAGGCAATTTTGAGTGGCTTTTGCCTTAAAAGAAATTAAGAAAAAAAGTATAAAGAAAGAAATGGAAACAAAAGACCTGCTTTTTCTATTAGAAATAGGGTTTGATTTTGTCTGGGTAATAAGAATTTATAGTGTTGTTGAAAGGCTGTGGAGACAGGCCTGGATCCTGGAGTCGTTTATAGACTCATAGAACAAGCACAAACTCTACAAGCACGTGCCCCAGGAGGCTGATTCAAAGCCCCTTGGACCTGACTTGGAGAGACAACAGGCAGAGGTGAAGCAGGACACCTTGCTCCCCATCCCACCTGCACCATTCTCATTTCCTACTTATTCAAAACCAGAGGAAGAGTGTGAGAAAACCAAGTTTACCATTGAGGAACAGCTCAGGGAATTCTTCAGAAATGTGATTTGAAAGCCTGCCTAATTTGAATGAAGCATTGGACCTTCTCGAGGTCACTGATGGGGCTTTAGGTCTTTGTTACTAAGCAAACAGCTAATTCCAGAACCTTCAAAAAATGGGGGGAATAGAATATGAATTCACAGACAGACAGCAAACCCAGAAATAATAGCTACATTCATGAGAATAGCGGCTACTATTTAGATTTATGGAGTGTGATGTACTAATGTGTATAATGAAGCAGACAATCTAATGACTCAGAGTGCTAAAAAGGGGGGAAAAATAAATCCACAGAAGTCACAGGATTGACTTACAAGATTAATGGGGAGAAGCCAAACATTCCAGATGTTCTAATCCAGTCTTCTTGTCTCTATGCTACAGAAAAGCACCTTTTCCCAATGAAAGCACACCATCTTTCAACCTGCACTTTTGTTCCATTACCTCTCATGAATAGTCAATTTTCCTCAATCTGCTTTTTCCTACACTTATACAATAAAACATAGGTGGTGTATAAAACATGTTAAGTCTCTCTAAAGACAAAATACTATATAGCAGAGGCATCCATAACATGTAATTTATGAAGATGAAGCAGAACAGTGTTATTTTTCTCATAATTGCTGTTTAAATTACACCAAAATACTGGTATCAGTTCTAAACCTGCCACTGTCACCATTTTTCTTCTGCTGGGAAACCAGCAGTATCACAGCTAAGTACATGCTCTATTTACTGGACAAAATTTACTGTTCTAATTACTGGACCTGTTACAGCTAATGGAAAATAAGAGTTATTGGGGTTGCTCTGAAGAGGAACGCTGTTCAACAGCAAGGTAACAGTAGGATATAAAAGAGACTGGGGAATCTGATGAGTCTATGTCTTGCTGTTACTATGGAAACCAGTGATTATAACAAAATATTCACATTTTAATCATGTTCCCTAGAGAACTGACATCCTTAAATTAACTCTATTTTTAAATCCAAGATTTGTTTAATTTACTAATCCAATACCAGCCATGGAAAAGTCACCTAGTAAATCACAGAAGAGCCAGGCTCGTTCATGCAGGCCCCATGCCCAAAGCTTGGACTGACAGGCAGGTATCAAGTAGCACAGTTCCAGTTCAGCTATTGCAACCCCACTGGTAGCTTCACTGAGCATCTGGACTCCAGCACACAAGTATGTTGAGTTCCATTTGTTGAAAATGAAAGAACTGACCTCTGTGTGAATACCAGTAATTTTAACTCTCAAAAGAACATGATGTATGGCAATGCCCAGGTTTGCTGAAGCACCTGTTTGAAAAGGACTGAGTAACAGATGGCATAAACTGTGCAATCACACTACAAGGTACTCAAAACCCCACACTTCAGCATTATCTACAAGGCAAACGTAAGTGCCTGGAACATGGACTGAACATAGGATACAGCAACCTGGAAGATTAAAAGAAAGTAACCACTTCAACACTTAATAGTTTCATGGGATGCCTGCTTAGATTTGAGCTCTTGGGAGGTGTGAAATAAGTTCTTAATGGCTGTCAAGACTACACTTCTATTCTTGACAGAAAGCTAAGAATTTGATTGCCTGGCTACTTGCAAGGCCTGCATTACTCTCTCTAATTCAGTCTTTAACAGTCACTGTGACAAATCTGAAATTCAGCCCCTGTCACATTTGGACCTTTTGTAATACAAAAATCAAAACAAAACAAAAAGTAAAAACTTTGAAGCTAAAAATAAGGTACATGAAAAGGCTTTTTATAGAAACAGTATGATAAACAGGCTTATGTAGGAAGTAGAATCTCAGAAGTACTTTGAATATCACAGATGCATATCTGTGATGAGCAGAGCCTGGTCGGTTTGCACTGACAGAGCTTGACTGCTGCTGGAGACACCCCTTTGGACAGAGGTCCCTCAGAGATGCCCGTCCTTAATGCTGCTTAACACAGACCTAACTCTCAGACAGACCTTTAAGTAAAGATCTTGGGTTTTTTTCCCTTTGTATTTTGTTTCTAAGCATGCAGTCATACAGCCAACCTTGTACTTTGCTATATACAACTGATTCTTCCTTAATCAGGTATAGCAAGAGAGATCTCAGCATGACCTGCCACTATGTTCCTCGGGAGCAACAACTTCTCATAGGCCCACAGTGTGATTTATAACCAAAGTATATTTGGGGCTCCCCAAGAGTTGAGGAGGGCTTTATCCAACAAATTGCAGAGGGCTGAGTGGCTTGGCAAGGTCAATGCTGCAGGTCAGTGGTGTGGCCCTTCCACGACCGCTGTAATCACTGCCGCGTGAGAAGCAGCCGGTTGGAGGGAGGAGGAGAACTTTTGTGATTTTATAACTAATCATGCATGTGGTTGCCACATTTGAAACCCCACTCAGCTTCCCACATAACGATCATTCCCTGTTACAGAAAGTCACACGCCAGCTTTCGGTCTCCTGCCTCTGTCTACCCCAGTCAGATGGAATCTGGTGACGATGCAGAGCCAAGAATGTGCAAACAGCATGCCTGACTCTGCTTCTCATCTCTGCATTTCAACAGAGATGCTAGGAGATAAACAACCCCGCTCTGAAACACAACTGTGCTCTGAGGACTATACACAAATACTTTGCAAGTACATTATTGTTCCCAACTAAACAAAACCCCAATTCCATTTTAAAAATCCTTCAAATGCAAAATCCTGAATTGTGTTTTTTAGAAGAGCA